>JAVKPL010013616.1:0-77285 GCA_032173675.1 Gastrolobium villosum | reverse complement strand
GACTAATGGTAATCAGGTCCGAATTTTTTTTCAATGGGTGTAAACTTGAAGTTCGGATGGTGTTAAATGGTGCAGCAGGTGGTAGCATCAAATCCTTGAGAGCAAATGAGACCCTGAGTTAATAGAGAGAATGGCTGCCAATGAAAATGAAGGTTTGACAGCCAAGCCTAAGAAGTAGAGATTCTACACCTGGATAACAATGATGCGGTTCTGGCTGCAAATAAATTGTTAGCACAACAGCTAGCAAAATTGACCTCAAGGCTGGACAAGATGCAACTTTCCACTATGCAAGTTGCATATGTGGTTTGTGATATACTGCAGGGTGAAACATGAATCCAATGAATGCTCATCTTTGTTATCTTCTGATTCTCCTCAACAAGTGCAAGTGAATGGAGTATGGTACGAGCAAAGATCTCCACCAAGAAACATTCCAAGGAATCAGAATTTCCCTTCTGGAAATAACAATTTTCAGAGTGCAGCTAAGGAACAGGACTGGATTACAATTCCAACAACTACTTGCAGCCTCCACCAGTCCAAGCTAAGAAACCTTCTGATTTGGAGAGGTTAGTTGGAAAAATGGCTCAACACTCCAATGCCTTCATGGAAGAGACTAGGGCCACTACTAAGAACATGAGTGCTTTGATCAGGAATTTGGAAAATCAAGTTGGCTAGTTGGCTAAGCAAGTTGCTGATAAAAATCCAGGCATTTCTCCATACATGAAAAATTCCAAAGAGGATTGTATGTTTATCACAACTAGAAGTGGTAGCAGCTCCAGAAAAGCTTAAGGCGGTGGAGGAGCCAGAAAGAAGAGGAGATTCCTTCTAATGTCCAGACACCTCTTCAGAAAGGTGAAGAAAAAGCCTCCTATTGTTGCTGAAAAGAAGAAGTTTGAGCTGAATCCTGAATATGTGCGAGCCATGGCACCTTATCCTGACAGATTCAAGAAGGATCAAAAGCAACAATATGGCAGATTTCTTGATATTTTAAAGAAATTACATATAAATATTCATTTTGCTGAAGCCTTGGCTGGCATGCCCAATTATGCCAAGTTTATGAAGGACCTTGTTAAGAAAGCACAAGTTGCAGGAATGCCAAACGGTGACACTCATTGAAGAGTGTAGTGCTATAATTACAAAGAAGTTCTCGCCTAAGCGTCATGATCCAGGGAGCTTCAATATTCCTATTGAAATTGGGAACACCAAATTTGGTAGAGCCTTGTGTGATCTTGGGGCAAGTATAAATCTAATGCCCTTGTCTGTTTGTAAATCTCTGGGGATTACTGATTTGAAACCCACTTGGCATTTCTTCAACTTGCTGATAAGTCTATAAGAAAGCCTAGTGGAATAATAGAAGATGTTCTTGTGAAGGTAGAAAAGTTCATATTCCCTGCTGATTTTGTAGTGTTGGATATGGAGGAGGAGTTGAAATGCCACTTTTGCTGGGTAGACCTTTCTTAGCTACATCTCGTGCACTAATTGTGTAGAGAGCAGGAATCTAGAGCTAAGAATGAATGATGAGACTGTCACTATTCATGTCTTTGATTCTTTAAAACAATCTTCTTACAAAGACGATTGTTTTAGTCTTGAAGTGTTTAAGGAAGGAAAAGATGTAGCAGTTGAGCTTCCTCAAAATCTCAAAGATGAGGACAAAGAAGATGGAATCCCAAAAGAGGAAGTGAAAGATCTTCCTAAAAATTTAATTGATGATGTCAAAGAGGTGAGAACGCTTCAAGAGAGGCGTACTCCTACAAAGAAGAAGGTGAGAAGAAAAGAAGTAGTGAACTTCTTTGATACAAGTTGGAAGAGACACCGAGAGCTGAAGTTTGACAAGAGACACCGAGACTCTATCTCTCGGAAAAATCAAAGCTTCAAAGAGTTCTTAACATAGATCCATGGTTTGGATCAAATCTGGGAATGGTGGTCCCATACACCAAGGCAACCAGTACCACCAGACCCTTCATTTGCTGAGTCATCCCACACTGCTGAGGGGGATGACATGGAGGGCTGATCATATCTCCTTGCTGACGGAGATATTGTATATTAGTTTATTTTTCTGTTTCGTATTTTTAAGTTATTTTGCGTTGGTATATTTTTCTCTGATATTGTAATGTGTGCATTATAGTTTCTTCTATATGCCACTATTTGTTCTATTGTGCAGGATTTTCTTCCTTCTTGGGGTTTAATTATTGCCGAGGACAACAATGCTCTAAATCTTGTAATGGTAGGCTTGCACCTTAGAACTGCAATTCTTCTATCAGGGGAGATATTCTAACTCTTTTAATTTTCTTACTTATTTTTATAGTTATTTGGTGTGCCATTAAAAAAAAAAAAAAAATGTGTGTTTTGAACAAATCCCAGGTTTAAATGTGCTCATCTTGTTAATGTACATGATTAAATTCTTGGAATATATTGTATGACTTTCTGACATAACATTGCATAGGCATAATTAGATTGCATGATTGCTCGTTTGTCTGAATTAATATTGTGAAATTCTGATAATGTCTGAAGTCAATTTTCTTGAGTCTGCATTGATACCATAGCTGTGAGATTTTGAGCCTAAACATTGAAATTTTTGTTGAGAGGCCTCACTGTTGTAATACTCTAGAACTTGATTTGTTTCTCTGTGATGCATGCATTGATTGATATGATAAAGACATTTTGTTCTTATTAGCTATTGGCCAAAATAACCCACCTGTATGAAATTTTCCCCTGCTAGCCCTTTTGAGCCTAAACTGATTTGTTGAAAAATGACCTGTGGCCTGATTAATGGTTTAGCCAATATCCATATGACCTACCTTGGTTGAGATTGAATCAATGAATGTGTTGAGGTAAGCTCCATAAAGGCCAAGGAATTAAGGGATGAAAAAAAAAGTAAAGTGAAAAGCAAGAAAAAGAAAAATAAAAATAAAGGTGGCTGGAAGGAATTAATTCCCGAAATTCTGTGGGAATGTTAGTGGAGAAAAACAATTGAGTTGAATTTGTTAAAAGTGAGATAATATCAGTTTTCAATCTCTTGGTTGTTTGAGCTACTATCCAAATTTTCCTACCTATTACCCCGACCAAGTTACAACCTGTGAAGTCCTTTTGATCAATTGATGCATGTGTTTGATTCTTCATTTTTTAGAATTTTTGAGAATATGATCAAGCGTATGGTAGTGTTATGGCTTTGAGTAATAGAGTGCTCATAATACCCTTAAACACAGAGTGTTGAGTGAACATTATTTATCTGTGTGAGAGGTAATCAATGTAGACTTGTATATTTAAGAAGCTGATGGCATTATTGGAAATTCATGATATTGAGTCAGGCATGCATGGCATATTGTGTCTGAGTGTCTATGATTGTTATGTTGGATTAAGTGAATATTTCCTGGATTAAGTCTTTTACATTGCTGGGGACAACAACGTTTAAATCTGGGAATGATTTGATGTGCCTCTGCCAAGTGTGCCTCTGCCTCAGCGATCATGATGTTGATCGGTTAGATCAATTTTATTGTAGTCAGGTTCACGATCCATATGTGAACCCTTGATACGAAGGATTGGTTTATGGTTTTTGATTTATATAATTATCTTTATCTTTACTCTGTGTGAATTTTATATTTCGCTTGTTAGAGTTGATCAATCTGATAGTTGGGGATATTCTGAGGATCAAAACCCTAGAAGGAATATTGGGGTTTTGATCTTTTAAGATAACAATCTGTATGCGTGCTTAGACGTGTATACGATTGCAGATGCTTAAATTATCGCGCCCATTGCTTGATCCCATGAGAAACATTGCAAGGAATTGAGGTTTCTCGTGGGATTAAAGGGTTAACCTTGCAATGAATTGAGGGTTAACTATTGAATCTTTTAGATGATAATTTATTTGAGTAATTATATAAATAATTATTGTAAATCAACCCAGAGTAAAAAGTGGGGATCATTTGGTGAATGAATCCTGGCTACAATGCTTTTCTTATTCTTTTTACAAATCACTTCTCATTTTTATTGTTTTATTCTCAAAATAAAAATACAAAAATAAGTCTTTTATTTTCAAAATTCAATTTCCATCAAATTGACAATATTTGTCAAAAACCCTATTTGAAATCTTCCATTCCTTAAGAAAAAATTTATTTGATATTCGATCCCAATCCCTGTGGAGACGAACTTTACTTATCATTTTATTACTTGTGCGATCGGTATACTTGCCGGAGAGCATCACCTGACTACAATAAAAATGATCTAGCCGATAGCATCATGATCGCTGATCTAAACTTCAACATAAATTAAATGGAAGATAAAGAAATACTAGAAAAGAGATGAAGAACAAAGAAAGCCTCCAGTGCCCTTCTCCTTCGGTCTCCAGTGTCCAGATCTGCTTCTCCACCAAACTGTGTCTTTTCTGAATTGTGTCTCAATGACTGACCTAATCGCATAAAAGGTCCTTTTATAATGTTTTTTTCTCATTCCAAAAATGCCCCTCAGAAAACACGGAGATCCGTCCCGCAAACCGGCGCTGGTTGACGCCAGGTTGGCGCAAGTCAGCACCACGCTTCTGCTGAAAATCGTGAACTGGCGTTGGATGGCGCCATGATGTGCAATTTTGGGGCGCCACCTTGCGCCATAATTTGATGAAAAAGTGGCGCTACTTGGCATGGAAATGGCGCCAAGTAGCGCCAAGCTACTGCCATTTTGTTGCTTTTCCAGAATCCGGCGCTAGTTGGCGCCATAGTGGGGCCAGTTGGAGCCACTTCCAAAGTACCGCTGTGCAGTTCGGAAACTGGCGCGGGTGGGCGCAAGTGTGGTGCCGGTCCGCGCCATGCTTCTGGAATTTGTAGTGTGTTGCACCCGTGTAGAATTGCATTAACAGGCTTTTTATAATTTTCACTTCTTTTTCCTGTAAAAATACAACTAAAAGGTGAATATTATTGACATAGAAAGAATCATTATAATTAGCAAATATGTATTTTAATCGCTCTCTTATGACTCAATTCTTATCAATTTTAACACAGAAAATTCCTACTTGCCAGAGCACATCAACAGGCTTGGCCCGTTAAGATCAAAGCTCGGCTCGGCTCGGCCCGTTAACACCTCTAAATTAGATAGAGTTGCCCCTAAGGCTGCTGCGGGACCCACAAAATGTTGTGAGTGTAAAAAAAAATTTGTGGTCATGTTAAATGATAGATGATAAACCCAATTATGTATATTGTAACGCCCTCCCTTGTATGCATCCAAGAGAGTCGTTTGCTAAGCGGAATTAGAGTCGTTAACGTCACATGAGCTAACAAAGCAGTATACAAATCCGTATAAAAATTTTCAACACTTAAATTCTTTTCATAAAGGTTTTCCAAAATAGCTGCTGTTCGTACAAGTTCAAGCTAACATAAACATGATGAAGACTACAGTCATCCAAAAGTACCAAAACATTAATCATTACAGTTATCCAGTTTAAACAAACAGCAACAATGGTAATCCACGCATCAGCAATCAACAGCAAACATCATGTCTTCATGTGCTTTTATGTCCTCCTGCCATTTAGGAAAATAGCAGCCCCGAAGGGGTGAGAATAATCCCAGTAGTGTGGCAATAAAACCAATAATATAACAATATTAACTAGGCACAAAATCATAAACAGTCACTTCAACATATACTTGTTCCTTTTCATTTTATCATATTCATATATTGCGTATATAACGCCTTTCCTTTGCGCTTTTAGCACCGTCGTGCGCGCACTTCACAGTGGAATCAAATATACCCTTGGCACCTGAGCTCCATATGGATTCCATCTGTGGGCCTATGCGGACTGATGCCAAGTGTCCCATACCCCGGTACCTTGGGGATGCCTATATGATGCTTGCTCAAACACATGGTCCTGTACATAACTATTCTAAAACAAGGCCTATATGATCTTGTTACATGCATGACATGCTATGCTTTCACACACAAAGCGTAAAAATGCGGTATAATGTAAGATGCATGCTTATATACCTTTCATATGCGTTATGCTGCCACATAACGTCTTTACCTCATAGTCATATAGCCATTACGGCACACTCTTGGCAGTTTCCTTTCAATATAATGGAACATAATATACTTACGGCATATGGAGCATCATGTTACAATTCTATACCAGTAGTCAATAGTTACATTAGGCATCATCGCCTGACACTTACCTTAGCTTTCCTTAAAAATTACCAACGGCAGCGAAATATTCTCACTTCTTAAGCGCACCTAAATCAATTAAAACTAATCATTTACAGTGGCTATTTATGGCAGCAAAACAGTGAGCATACAGCAGCAAAACAGTGAGCATACAGCAGCAAAACAGTGAGCATTTACAGCAGCAAAACAGTGAGCATACAGCAGCAAAACAGTGAGCATACAGCAGCAAAACAGTGAGCATTTACAGCAGCAAAACAGTGAGCATACAGCAGCAAAACAGTGAGCATACAGCAGTGTTTACAGCAGCAAAACAGTGAGCATACAGCAGCAAAACAGTGAGCATTTACAGCAGCAAAACAGTGAGCATACAGCAGCAAAACAGTGAGCATACAGCAGCAAAACAGTGACGTTTTAAACAGAAATAGTGGCGTTTTTAAAACAGAAACAGTGGCACTTTGAACTTCCAAAACAGTGGCATAAATCTTGGTTTTTGGACATTGAAACAGTGGCATATCATGGATTAAAACAGTGACATTTTATGCATACAAACAGTGGCATAGAAGGGCTAAAACAGTGGCATTTTTATGCATAAAAACAGTGGCATCTATGCATATAAACAGTGGCATTTGATGACTTAAAACAGTGGCCTTTTATGCATAAAAACAGTGGCATATGATGACTAAAACAGTGGCACATTATGCATAAAACAGTGGCATATGATGACTTAAAACAGTGGCCTTTTATGCATAAAAACAGTGGCATGTTAAGCATGGAAACAGTGGCTTTTCATGACTAAAACAGTGGCATTTTAAGCATGGAAACAGTGGCATTACATGGCTAAAACAGTGGCTTAAGGAGCACTAAAACAGTGGCATATATGTGCAGAAACAGTGGCATATAATGTGCAGAAACAGTGGCTTTTAAGTGCAGAAACAGTGGCATAAAATGTGCAGAAACAGTGGCTTTTAAGTGCAGAAACAGTGGCATAAAATGTGCAGAAACAATGGCTTTTAAGTGCAGAAACAGTGGCATAAAATGTGCAGAAACAATGGCTTTTAAGTGCAGAAACAGTGGCATAAAATGTGATTTTGAGGGACCGAAACAGTAGCATTTTCTCTACCAAAACAGTGGCACATACATAAGGAAACAGTGGCACATTTCTCTTTAAAACAGTGGCATATCCATACAAGAATTAGTGGCCTAAGCTCAAACATAACCATAGGATTTTTATGCATACAATTCATCATGAAATGACTCCATACTTATACTTTTATCATGCTCAACCAAGGATCCAAAGCAACACATATATAAGGAGAAATTCAAGCATACATACATGGCTATACAAAGAAAAGTTCAAAGTTCAAAGCCTACCTCTTGTAGCACACACTCCTTCTAGCTTCACTTCACACCAAGTCCACACTTCCTAAGAGGTTCTATGCGCAACAAGGTGAGGAGGAACCACTTGGACAGCTTCAAGGTTGAGGAACAAGGCTAGCACTAGCTTGATGTATGGTTGAGGTGAGGGAAGGAGGGAGTTGGCTTGGTCTTTCTTCCTCCTAAGGTTCTTGCAATGTTTAACTAGAGTGTGAGGGAGAGGGGAGAGGAGTTGGCTGCACAAAATGAATGAGGCAGCCCCCTCTCTTGTGCGCAAATATAAAGGAAGAAGGGAGAGGGTTACAATGATTTAACATCATGAAAAAAATCTGATTGCTTGAGAGGATGGGGCTGCATACAAGGCTGAATCAAGCAAAGGGTTTGCTTCTAGTTTACTCTATTTACATGCAAGGAATGAGGGGAGATTTGTTCAGCTTTGAGGGCTGTCCAAGTCAGAGAAATTTCCTGCATAGTTGACCAAGTTATGCGCATGAAGTGGGGTGGAATGGATGCATCAAGAGCACAAGAAAAAGGTTCACTAAGTCAACAAGCAACTCAACTTAATGGCAGCCAAAAATCTGCATTTGTGCAGTCCTTGGTGCGCAAATGATGAGGGGAAAGAGGTGCATCATGAGTGCAGATTTGTGACAGTCCAAACACTCATATTGGGGCTGTCCTTGTGCAGAAAATTTCTGCATAAAGAGCCAACCCATGCGCACAAGGTGAGGTGTGAGGGAGGTTCACTAAGTCCACAAGCAAGAGAGCTTTGTGGCAGCCAAGGATTCTGATTTTTTTGGTAGCTGTCCTCTGCGCAAAAATGATGAAAATGCAGTCCCAAAATCTCACTTATGATGCATGTGGAAGGAGGAGGAGGTTTGACTCATGATGGGCTGCAAAAGCTTGCCAAAAATCTGCACAATGCAGTCTCATGATGGAGGGTGTAAGTGGTTATCCAAGTCAACAAGTTAGGCAGTTTGTGTCATCAAAAAAATCTGCATCCAAAGCCCCTCCCATGTGCGCCAAAATGGGGAATTATGCAGCCTAAGATCATGCTAAAATGCACATGTGTCTTCCATGCAATGAGGTTTAAATCAAGTTATGCTTAAGCAAGGTGAGGTGGCGGTTTTAACAAGGAAAAAGGCAGATTTCAAGGTCCTAAATCACCCTTACTTGTGCGCAAAATTGAGTGGTAGAAGGGTTGCCATGTTAAGGTTACTTGGTACACAAGGCATCCATGTTGGGTAAGGCTTAGGGAAGTAGGTGTGGGTCAAACCATGGGCTGAACTTGATGGATTCACAAGCCATCCTTGGGCCATTGGCCTCACACACCAAAAGGATCCATTCACACAAGTCCACTAGCAACAAGTCCACACACACACACACTAGCCCACTACCAAAGTCCAATGAACACTAAGGTCCTATAACACATACTCACATTACTTATATGATCAAATTTACATGTCTACAAATGTACCCTCCTATGATTTGATTTAACTAATTACCTTAGTCTTATCCAAGAAATAAGGATCAAACAATTCACAAGCCATTACACAAAAAAAAACCATACATCCGATTTCTACACATGTACCTATAGCATATAGTACCTATATATTTTACTAATTATACGGGATGTTACACTCTCCCCACCAAATAGGAATTTTGCCCGCAAAATTAAACTTACTTAAGAGCTAAACAGTTCTGGATAGCGTTTCTGAACGTCTTCCTCGCGCTCCCAAGTGGCTTCAGCTGCCGATCTGTTGTTCCATAATACTTTTACCAAAGGAATTTCTTTAGAACGGAGTCGCTTGACGGATCTTTCAAGAATTTAGAACGGTTGTACTTGATACGTCAGATCTTCCTTGAGTTCCACTTCTTCCGGTTGTAACACGTGAGATGGATCAGAGAGATACCTCCGTAGCTGAGACACATGAAATACATTGTGAATTCCTGACAGATTGGGTGGTAAAGCCAACCGGTATGCAGACTCTCCAATCCGGTCCATAATCAGATACGGTCCTAAGTACCGTGGACTTAACTTCTTTACTCCCATTCTCCTTCCGAGTCCCGATGTAGGCGTGATTCTCAAAAATACATGGTCTCCGACTTCGAAAGATAGAGGCTTATGACGCTTATCGTAATAACTCTTCTGTCTGGCCTGAGCCCGCTGCATATTCTCCCGAATCTTCTTTACTTGTTCGGATGTCTCTTGAATTAGATCAGGTCCTAACATACTTCGCTCGCCCACTTCAGTCCAACATAAAGGGGATCTACATTTCCTCCCATACAAAGCTTCGTACGGTGCCATCTGAATACTGGAGTGGTAACTGTTGTTGTAAGCAAATTCAATCAAAGAAAGATAGCTATCCCAGCTGCCTCCTAACTCCAAAACACATGCTCGCAACATGTCCTCTAAGGCTTGAATGGTGCGTTCCGTCTGTCCATCGGTCTGCGGGTGATAAGCAGTACTCAACCTCAATTGGGTCCCTAACGCTCTTTGAAAGGATTCCCAAAACTTAGATGTAAACTTGGGATCACGATCACTGACAATACTCGTAGGAACTCCGTGCAGCTTCACAATCTCCTGCAGATAGATTCTAGCAAGCCTTTCTGTATCATAAGTGGTTCTAACACGCAAGAAATGAGCTGACTTCGTTAAACGATCGACAATCACCCAGATAGAATCATATCCTTCTCGCGTCCGAGGAAGTCCAACTACAAAATCCATCGAAATGCTGTCCCACTTCCATTCGGGAATCTCCAAAGGTTGAAGGAGTCCCGACGGTTTCTGATGTTCGTACTTCACCTTCTGACAAGTTAAGCATCGAGATACATACTCCGCAATATCACGCTTCATACCCGGCCACCAAAACGAGGTCTTCAAATCATGGTACATCTTCGTGGATCCAGGATGAACTGCATACTTACCCTTGTGAGCCTCCTGTAAAACTTCTTGCTTCAACACTTCGTTCGGCACCACCAGCCGTCCTTGAAATCTCAAAACATCATTCTCGTCCTTTACTACCTCTTGGTTACCCACCAACTCGCGGACTAACTCTTCATCCTTCTGAGCCTCCTTGATTCTACTGATCAGTTCATTCTCCACCTTTATATTTCCCAATCTTATGCTACTTCCTCTCTCGTCTACCGATAAGTTCAAGTCTCGAAAGGCCTCAAACAACTTCAATTCTTCCATCATCAGAGTTGCAGTGTGCAGTGTCTTCCTGCTCAGGGCGTCAGCTACCACGTTTGCCTTTCCTGGGTGGTATTTAAGTTCAAAATCATAGTCCTTCAGAAATTCCATCCACCGCCGTTGCCGCATATTCAGCTCCTTCTGGTCGAACAAGTACTTCAAACTCTTATGATCGCTGAACACGTCAAACTGCGAACTATACAAGTGATGCCTCCAGATCTTAAGTGCGAACACTATAGCCGCTAACTCCAAATCGTGCGTAGGATAATTTTCTTCGTGAGGCTTCAGTTGTCGAGATGCATAAGCTACTGCCATACGGTCCTGCATCAACACGCATCCAAGTCCTTTCAGCGACGCATCGCAGTATACTTCGAACTTTCGAGTAGGATCCGGAATCGTGAGTACGGGAGCACTCGTCAATCTGCTCTTTAGCTCCAAGAAACATTCTTCACAGGCTTCAGTCCACTCAAAAGGCTTGTCCTTCCGAGTGAGACGAGTAAGGGGTTGCACTATCTGAGAGAAATTCTGGATAAACCTTCGATAATAGCCAGCTAGTCCTAAGAAACTTCTTACTTCAGTGACAGTCTTGGGTCGTTCCCAACTCATGACAGCTTCGACTTTGCTGGGGTCCACTGCGATACCTTCTGATGAGATGACATGGCCCAGAAACTGGACCTCTTTAAGCCAAAACTCGCACTTCGACCATTTCGCGTACAACTGCTTCTCCTTCAAGATTTGCAAGACAATCCTCAGATGTTCCGCATGCAGCTCTTCATTAGCCGAGTAAATCAGGATATCGTCAATAAACACGATAACGAATTGATCAAGAAACGGGCGAAATATGCGGTTCATGTAGTCCATGAATACCGCTGGAGCATTCGTAAGTCCGAATGGGATCACCTGATATTCGTAGTGCCCATAACGAGTCCTAAAAGCTGTTTTCGGAATGTCCTCCGGTTTGACCCGGATCTGATGGTATCCCGATCGTAAATCTATCTTGGAAAAGACTCTGGCTCCTCTCAGCTGGTCCATCAAGTCGTCGATCCTCGGTAACGGGTACTTATTCTTCACCGTGACTTTGTTCAGTTGGCGGTAATCTACACACAGACGTAAGCTTCCATCCTTCTTCTTAATCAAGATAGCTGGAGCACCCCATGGAGAAGTACTCGGTCTGATAAATTCCTTTGCCAAAAGCTCTTCTATCTGCTTCTTCAACTCGCGCAGTTCCAAAGGTGCCATACGATACGGGACAATGGAGATTGGTCCAACTCCAGGAACAAGTTCGATCGAAAATTCTATTTCCCTATGAGGAGGCAATCGAGGTATTTCATCCGGGAATACCTCCTCGAATTCTCTAACTACCGGTACATTCTGAATTGGATTGTCAACCGAGGTCTCAGCCTCGATCGACAAAAGATACCCTGCTGCTCCCTTGCGGAGCTCTTTTCTAACTTGCAATAAGGAAATGAGAGAGAAAGGTTGAAAATTACCATCCTTTGCAGGAACAATGACCTTCCCCGCTCGACAATCCAAGGTTATCCCGTTTTCCGTCAACCAGTCCATACCGATAATCACATCGAAGTTGAATACCGGTAGGACCACCAAGTTAACTGTATACGTGTTCCCTTCATACTGCAAGGTAACACCTCTGCAGATCTCTGATGCTGTGCACGATCCTCCAGTAGGTGTGCTGATGTGTAGCTCATGAGGTAACGGGGTTGGGGTGATGCCTATTCTTAAGGCAGTATGCTTTGCCATAAAAGAGCCAGACGCTCCAGAATCAAAGATAACAGAAATTGGGTGACCATTCAAAATGACATTACCTTTGATCAGGTTGGGAAACTTCTGCGCTTCATTTGCATCCAATGTGAACACTCGTGCTTGCGGAGGCTGTTGGTCAGCGTTCTGGGGGCACTTGTAAGCAAAATGACCTTGTTGGCCGCATCTGAAACATGCATTGTTGGCTCCAAAGTGATTCTTTCCACACGTAGCACAAACAGTCGCGCCCTGACGTCCAGTCGACGATCGACCCACCGTAAAGTTTCTCTTAAAATTTCCAGGCCGCGCCTGCAACGGCGTACCTCTGCCTCGACCCCTACCAGGTGCCGCCCTGAAGAATCTGCCTGCTCGATTTCCTCCGTGGAATTGTGGTGGTGGCTTGTTCAAGTTCTTGGCCTCCAGAATGATTCCTTCTGCCTGACGACTCTGGTTGATGAGTTCTGGAAGTGTACGATTAGCCGTCGTTAAGATGAGCTTGCGGATTTCCGGATGCAGTCCGCTCTCGAACTTCTCCACCTGCCATTCTTCATCATAAATGTTCCGGTCGAAGTTGGCGTACTCGATCAGCTGCCCAAACTTGGCGATATACTCATTAACCGTCATGTTACCCTGCCTGAGCGACAGCAGTTCAGTGTGCTTCATCCTTCGCATTGCCTTAGGAAAATACTTATCCAGAAATACTTGTCTGAACACGGCCCACGTCAGCTCCACATCCTGAGCTCTCAGCAGAGCCCTCGCACCAGTCCACCATGTTAACGCTTCTCCCATCAGCTGATACGACGCGTAATCAGTCTTCTGCGCTTCCGGGCATGCCATGCGTTCGAAAATATGCTCAATCATCTGCAGCCACCTCGCTGCAGCCTCGGGGTTGTCTTCACCCTCAAAGGTAGGTGGTTGGAAGTTGCGGAAATCTTTCAACCTCCGACGGGCAATTTCTTCTGCATTTTCATGCAGTGGGGGTTGGTTCTGATTCTGTTGCCTATGGTCGCGCCATTCTTGGCTCATATTCTGGATAAATGTTGCCAGTCCCCCAATGGTGGTGATAAGATCCTCTTCCGCATCGCCAGTCCTTCCCCGAGTTGAACCGCGACCACCCGCCATGATTCTGCACTCACAATATCAGGAAATGAGTTGATCAGGCTCACCGCAAGTTATTCATGGCAGCAGTCCCAAGTAGGTACTCGAGTTCAATTCGGACAAGTCAGCTATGCATCCGTGTCTTATCACAGAACAGTCCTAAACAATCTAACTATCCTAGTCAATATATACTTAAACTATAGCACATTTAGGCAGTCAATCAGCAGATAAACACAAACAACAATCAATTCAATCAATCACAAGCAAATCCATGGACCAAACTGCTCTGATACCAATTAGTGTAACGCCCTCCCTTGTATGCATCCAAGAGAGTCGTTTGCTAAGCGGAATTAGAGTCGTTAACGTCACATGAGCTAACAAAGCAGTATACAAATCCGTATAAAAATTTTCAACACTTAAATTCTTTTCATAAAGGTTTTCCAAAATAGCTGCTGTTCGTACAAGTTCAAGCTAACATAAACATGATGAAGACTACAGTCATCCAAAAGTACCAAAACATTAATCATTACAGTTATCCAGTTTAAACAAATAGCAACAATGGTAATCCACGCATCAGCAATCAACAGCAAACATCATGTCTTCATGTGCTTTTATGTCCTCCTGCCATTTAGGAAAATAGCAGCCCCGAAGGGGTGAGAATAATCCCAGTAGTGTGGCAATAAAACCAATAATATAACAATATTAACTAGGCACAAAATCATAAGCAGTCACTTCAACATATACTTGTTCCTTTTCATTTTATCATATTCATATATTGCGTATATAACGCCTTTCCTTTGCGCTTTTAGCACCGTCGTGCGCGCACTTCACAGTGGAATCAAATATACCCTTGGCACCTGAGCTCCATATGGATTCCATCTGTGGGCCTATGCGGACTGATGCCAAGTGTCCCATACCCCGGTACCTTGGGGATGCCTATATGATGCTTGCTCAAACACATGGTCCTGTACATAACTATTCTAAAACAAGGCCTATATGATCTTGTTACATGCATGACATGCTATGCTTTCACACACAAAGCGTAAAAATGCGGTATAATGTAAGATGCATGCTTATATACCTTTCATATGCGTTATGCTGCCACATAACGTCTTTACCTCATAGTCATATAGCCATTACGGCACACTCTTGGCAGTTTCCTTTCAATATAATGGAACATAATATACTTACGGCATATGGAGCATCATGTTACAATTCTATACCAGTAGTCAATAGTTACATTAGGCATCATCGCCTGACACTTACCTTAGCTTTCCTTAAAAATTACCAACGGCAGCGAAATATTCTCACTTCTTAAGCGCACCTAAATCAATTAAAACTAATCATTTACAGTGGCTATTTATGGCAGCAAAACAGTGAGCATACAGCAGCAAAACAGTGAGCATACAGCAGCAAAACAGTGAGCATTTACAGCAGCAAAACAGTGAGCATACAGCAGCAAAACAGTGAGCATACAGCAGCAAAACAGTGAGCATTTACAGCAGCAAAACAGTGAGCATACAGCAGCAAAACAGTGAGCATACAGCAGTGTTTACAGCAGCAAAACAGTGAGCATACAGCAGCAAAACAGTGAGCATTTACAGCAGCAAAACAGTGAGCATACAGCAGCAAAACAGTGAGCATACAGCAGCAAAACAGTGACGTTTTAAACAGAAATAGTGGCGTTTTTAAAACAGAAACAGTGGCACTTTGAACTTCCAAAACAGTGGCATAAATCTTGGTTTTTGGACATTGAAACAGTGGCATATCATGGATTAAAACAGTGACATTTTATGCATACAAACAGTGGCATAGAAGGGCTAAAACAGTGGCATTTTTATGCATAAAAACAGTGGCATCTATGCATATAAACAGTGGCATATGATGACTTAAAACAGTGGCCTTTTATGCATAAAAACAGTGGCATATGATGACTAAAACAGTGGCACATTATGCATAAAACAGTGGCATATGATGACTTAAAACAGTGGCCTTTTATGCATAAAAACAGTGGCATGTTAAGCATGGAAACAGTGGCTTTTCATGACTAAAACAGTGGCATTTTAAGCATGGAAACAGTGGCATTACATGGCTAAAACAGTGGCTTAAGGAGCACTAAAACAGTGACATTTTGCAAGTGGCATATAATGTGCAGAAATAGTGGCATGTAATGTGCAGAAACAGTGGCTTTTAAGTGCAGAAACAGTGGCATAAAATGTGCAGAAACAGTGGCTTTTAAGTGCAGAAACAGTGGCATAAAATGTGCAGAAACAGTGGCTTTTAAGTGCAGAAACAGTGGCATATAATTGTGATTTTGAGGGACCGAAACAGTAGCATTTTCTCTACCAAAACAGTGGCACATACATAAGGAAACAGTGGCACATTTCTCTTTAAAACAGTGGCATATCCATACAAGAATTAGTGGCCTAAGCTCAAACATAACCATAGGATTTTTATGCATACAATTCATCATGAAATGACTCCATACTTATACTTTTATCATGCTCAACCAAGGATCCAAAGCAACACATATATAAGGAGACATTCAAGCATACATACATGGCTATACAAAGAAAAGTTCAAAGTTCAAAGCCTACCTCTTGTAGCACACACTCCTTCTAGCTTCACTTCACACCAAGTCCACACTTCCTAAGAGGTTCTATGCGCAACAAGGTGAGGAGGAACCACTTGGACAGCTTCAAGGTTGAGGAACAAGGCTAGCACTAGCTTGATGTATGGTTGAGGTGAGGGAAGGAGGGAGTTGGCTTGGTCTTTCTTCCTCCTAAGGTTCTTGCAATGTTTAGCTAGAGTGTGAGGGAGAGGGGAGAGGAGTTGGCTGCACAAAATGAATGAGGCAGCCCCCTCTCTTGTGCGCAAATATAAAGGAAGAAGGGAGAGGGTTACAATGATTTAACATCATGCAAAAAAATCTGATTGCTTGAGAGGATGGGGCTGCATACAAGGCTGAATCAAGCAAAGGGTTTGCTTCTAGTTTACTCTATTTACATGCAAGGAATGAGGGGAGATTTGTTCAGCTTTGAGGGCTGTCCAAGTCAGAGAAATTTCCTGCATAGTTGACCAAGTTATGCGCATGAAGTGGGGTGGAATGGATGCATCAAGAGCACAAGAAAAAGGTTCACTAAGTCAACAAGCAACTCAACTTAATGGCAGCCAAAAATCTGCATTTGTGCAGTCCTTGGTGCGCAAATGATGAGGGGAAAGAGATGCATCATGAGTGCAGATTTGTGACAGTCCAAACACTCATATTGGGGCTGTCCTTGTGCAGAAAATTTCTGCATAAAGAGCCAACCCATGCGCACAAGGTGAGGTGTGAGGGAGGTTCACTAAGTCCACAAGCAAGAGAGCTTTGTGGCAGCCAAGGATTCTGATTTTTTTGGAGCTGTCCTCTGCGCAAAAATGATGAAAATGCAGTCCCAAAATCTCACTTATGATGCATGTGGAAGGAGGAGGAGGTTTGACTCATGATGGGCTGCAAAAGCTTGCCAAAAATCTGCACAATGCAGTCTCATGATGGAGGGTGTAAGTGGTTATCCAAGTCAACAAGTTAGGCAGTTTGTGTCATCAAAAAAATCTGCATCCAAAGCCCCTCCCATGTGCGCCAAAATGGGGAATTATGCAGCCTAAGATCATGCTAAAATGCACATGTGTCTTCCATGCAATGAGGTTTAAATCAAGTTATGCTTAAGCAAGGTGAGGTGGCGGTTTTAACAAGGAAAAAGGCAGATTTCAAGGTCCTAAATCACCCTTACTTGTGCGCAAAATTGAGTGGTAGAAGGGTTGCCATGTTAAGGTTACTTGGTACACAAGGCATCCATGTTGGGTAAGGCTTAGGGAAGTAGGTGTGGGTCAAACCATGGGCTGAACTTGATGGATTCACAAGCCATCCTTGGGCCATTGGCCTCACACACCAAAAGGATCCACTCACACAAGTCCACTAGCAACAAGTCCACACACACACACACTAGCCCACTACCAAAGTCCAATGAACACTAAGGTCCTATAACACATACTCACATTACTTATATGATCAAATTTACATGTCTACAAATGTACCCTCCTATGATTTGATTTAACTAATTACCTTAGTCTTATCCAAGAAATAAGGATCAAACCATTCACAAGCCATTACACAAAAAAAACCATACATCCGATTTCTACACATGTACCTATAGCATATAGTACCTATATATTTTACTAATTATACGGGATGTTACATATATGGATATTTTATTCTCCGAAAAGAGTAATATTCGTTTGATGAAACCTCCTAAGAAAAAAAAGAGAAGATTATTAACGAGATGGAGCATATGACACAACTTTGTTGAGAAAAGAAAATGTTGCTAATTAGATAGAGTTTCCCCTAAGGTCGGGGCATGGAGCTTGAGACTGATATAGAGAAAAGAATTCCCAAGCCTATTGTAAATCTATTTAAGTATGCCACACTTAATATATTGAATTTGGGTTTAAGCTATGGTTTAACAAAGCCCACCAAAAAATAAAAATAAAAAATAACTTTTCATTCATTATGTTATGGGTTTTATAAGAGTCATGTTGTAGGAAAAGTGATTGTGTTATATTATAGATATTCATTTTGCATGCCGGAGTTTTTTTTCTGCGGGCCCCATAAAATGTCGTGATAGGAAAATTATTGTGGTCATGTTAAATGATAGATGATAAACCCAATTATGTATATGGATATTTTATTCTCGGAAAAGAGTAATATTCGTAAGATGAAACCTCCTAAGAAAGAGATCATTCCTTGAAAGAGAAGATTATTAACGAGATGGAGCATATGACACGACTTTGTTGAGAAAAGAAAATGTTGCTAATTAGGTAGAGTTTCCCCTAAGGCTAGGGCACGGAGCTTGAGACTGATATAGAGAAAAAAAATTCCCTAAAGCCTATTGTAAATCTATTTAAGTATGCCACACTTAAATATATTGAATTTGGGTTTAAGCTATGGTTTTAAACAAAGGCCACCAGAAAATAAAAAAAAAATAACTTTTCATGCATTATGTTATGGGTTTTATAAGAGTTATGTTGTAGGAAAAGTGATTGTGTTATGTTATAGAGATTCATTTTGCGTGCCAGAATTTTTTTCTGCGGTCCCCACAAAATGTTGTGTGTGTAGGAAATTTTTTATGGTCATGTTAAATGATAGATGATAAACCCTTATGTTATTGTGTCCTACTTGTGTCATTCTTCGTTGTTTGCAGGGTGACGTAGGATTGTTTCTTCACTTTATTTCAAACAGTGAGCTCCTACAGTTCTAGGTAGGGGTGTGCATGGAGCGGTTCATAATCGATTTTAACAAAAATCGAACTGAATCAGTTTTAAACGGTTTGGTTTTCAAACCGAACCAATTTTCATTTTTGAAACCGATTTTTATTTATCCAAACCGGTTTGAAACCGGTTCCAAAACTGATTTATGGTTCTGATCCGGGTATAATATAAGCCCAACCAGGGCTCAATAACTCATGAAGGCCCAAACCCATTAAGGACCACGAACGAGGCATAAAGGGCTCAATAACTCTACTACTAGACACCATGGCGGCAAGCTCCTCAACATTTAAACCATGACAGCTACACTACGCTGGCACCAAGGAACCTTTGCCTTCACCATGAAGAAAGGCGTCCTCCAAGCACACATCTCAACTACTATATAAACACACTATGTACCACCAAGGTACGATCATGCTTTACTCTCACAACATAAACACCTGCCTCTGATACTGAGTTAAGCATCGGAGTGTCTTCGCAGGTACCCCCATCTGGTGCAACGTGAAGGACGAAGGACCGAGAGCTCAAGCTCACCCCCAACAACAATATCAGGCCCAGGCCAGAAACAACCAAAGGAGTCTCAACTGTGTTTGATTTGGGCTTAATACGTATTGGGCTATCCCTATCGTATTTGGTTCGATCAGGTTCAAAGTCAGTTTTGATTTAAAATCAATCAAAACCGGATTAGAACCGGTTTTAAATCAAAACCAGTCATGAATCATAAACCGGTTATCAAATTCAAAACCGATTTTATAACAACTTCAAAACCGGTTTTTGATGAGTTGTGCTTTTATTTTTTGAAAAATAAAAAATACCTTTATTATTTATTTATTGCTAAAAATATCTAGATTATTTTGATTAAACATGAGAAGGCCCTTTATTTATTTTTTGTTAAAAATATCTAGGCTATTTTGATTAAATATGAGTAGGTCCACTATTGAAGCCATCAATCATGGATTCATCCATATAGAAGTGATTCTCACAATCATGGAAATTCTTGTTTTAACCATAAATATGCTCACAATAAGTAAAAACAAAAAGATAAAACTGCATTATCAATAATTTTAGTAGAAACCAAACCCACCATATGAAAAACCATATTTGAGTTTTCTAGACACAAAATGCAACTTTCTATTCTAAGTCACATTTTCTCTTAAAATATCAATGAGAAAAAAAGAGATTAATATAATAAATCCAATAAAAGTAAAAATAAAAAATCGTTAAAAAAATGGATATGGTTTGGTTATTTTGGATATCCAAACTGTTATGAAAATGGATAACCAAACCTAAACCAAAATTTAAAAATTGGATTGATTTTTTAAACCATTTTATAAAAACCGGTTTTTGGAATTGGTTTGGTTCAGTTTATGGTTTGGTTTGGATCATTTGGTTTTTTTGAACACCCCTACCTCTATGTCTAAATTCTAAGACACAACTGATTCAAGATTAATATTTAGAATGTAGGTGTGACTATGTATTTTGTATCACAATGTACTTAACAATGACATGCAAGTAGCAAGTAACATGAGATCAATATTTAGATTGTAGTTGTTACCGTGTATTTTTTAATGTAAAGTTGCTTGATATTAACATATAAGTTGCATGAGTTTTAATCCAATTTATAACCATTGAGGTATAACAAATTAGCAACTTCTATATTTAGATGTTTCTTATTTGTTGACAACTTTTTATTTTGGTAGTTTGATGATTTCACTCAATAAAATTTTTTTGTGCCACATAAGTTATAGGGTTTATCATCTATCAATTAACATGACCAGAAAAACTTTCCTACACTCACAACATTTTATGGGACCCGCAGCAAAAAAAAAAAAAAACTCATGCACGCAAAACGAATCTCTATAACATTACACAATCAATTTTCTTACAAGATAACTTTTATAATGTCATCCTTTTTCATATGCTAATCTATTCTGGCATTATAATTACATGTAATAATTTTCATTTCTAAATTAAAAGATCATTTTAACCTACCAAAATTTGTAAACAAAGATTTCAGTGCAGCAAGCTAAAGTATTTTTACACGCCAGTGTAACACGGGGATCAAACCAGTTTGTTCGTCCACTACAAAATAGTCGAGGAGGTAACAAAAAAGAAACAATAGATTCAATGAATTTTAAGCTAGAAAGTTTGCTAGTGAAAATATTTTAGAAACTAATAACAATGATAATAATAATAATTATAATAGCTCCCAAAAAAATTTATAATAACAAAATAATTAAGGCTAGCCCATGATGACAACAACTTGCATCCCCAGATCCTATTGAACGTGAAACATGGTTTTAAGGTTAGAGAATGTAACTAGGATAGAGAACATCACATTAATTCTTAAGTGAAAGTCTAATTCTTAAGTGAAAGTGTAGCAACTTGGCCCAAACGAGTTGTCAAACAACCCAAACGATAGGATGATTATTGGGCTATTTGAATAGTTAGTGGGCCGTGGACCAGGGTATTAGCATAGTCCGTTTAAATAATTTGATTATAGTATAAAGACCATTGCATAGTATTGAGAATATATGAAAAAGCTTTCACAAAACTTCTTTCTCTTCTCTCTCTATCTCTTAACTATCCTCTAAACACTGATTTGGCTATATCACCGCTACATTGGTGCTTTCATTGAGCTCCTCCGTTGCCATGGAGGACAATACAAATACTACTCACAGAGATTTACAAAACCAGATCACAGATCTGCAGCAACAACAATTACTCATTCCAGATCTGATCCGTGACCAGATTCTCTTGCTTCGATCAGATCTGCACGCGGAGATCAACACCATGGGCGAAACAATCCGGAATGCGCAGATAGGAATTCTGGGACACAGCCCAGGCAGTCAGTCATCTTCCTCGGCGGATACATCTACACAATCCCGCGCTCAACGGCCTCTTCTCGCCTTTCCCCGCTTTGCTTCCGGGGATCCTACCGATTGGCTTTTTGCGGTGGATCGCTATTGCCTTTATCATCAAATTCCTGATGGTGAACGTTTACTTCTGGCTTCGTTTCATCTAGATCCGCCAGCGGCTCGTTGGTTCCAAGGTTTGAATAGTGAGGGATTATGCACGTCGTGGACTAATTTCACCGTGTCCCTCCACCATCGATTTGGACCTACCGAATTTGATGATGCAGCAGGTAAACTTACTAAACTAACTCAAATTGGATATGTGAATGATTATCAGTCACAATTTGAGAATCTGTCAAGCAAGGTCCGAAACATTACTCCAGATTTGCTTAGGAGTACATTCATTAGTGGCTTAAAACCTCAAATTAGGCGCGCGGTCTTGACGATGCGCCCCCCGGATCTCCATGCCTCCTTTGCTCTAGCTAGGCTTTTTGAGGAACGATTTATCGAGGAAAAACCTTCTCACAAGCCCTGGATGTCCAGAGCCCCAGCCCCTGCGGCCTTATCGGCCCCGGCTTCCTTGTTACTGCCTAAACAACACATTAATGAGGCATACCAGCTGTGCCCATTAAACGTCTTTCACCGGCAGAAAGACAAGCTCCGCGTGATCGTAATTTGTGTTACAATTGCGACAAACGTTATACTTTTGGGCATAAATGTAAGGGCAAGGCTACTCTTCTCTACTTTGAAGGAATGGATGATGAACCCGAATTGGATCCGGATCCCAATTTGACAGGCAGCAGTGAGACAATGGAGGACACAGATCCATCACCGGAAATTAGTCTGAACGCGATGTTTGGTCATCACTCTTCTCGGTCCTTCCGATTAAATGGATCGATTAATGGCCACATTGTTCAAGTTCTTATTGATTCCGGGAGTACTCATAATTTCCTCTCTTCAAGGATGGCAACCCAAGTAGGGCTCACTCTAAATGCAATCACACCGTTTCAAGTTCAAATAGGGAATGGTGATTTTATGACCTGTCCGGCTGCTTGTTATTGTGTGGCACTATTGGTACAATCTCATCATTTTGTTGCTGATTTATTTGTTTTAGACCTAAAAGGCACAGATGTGGTACTGGGCGTGCAATGGTTGGCCACTTTGGGCCCTATCCTCATGGATTATAACACCATGGCTATGTCTTTTAAGCATCAGAATTCTTCCATCGTATTACAGGGTGTCACAACCATCGGTCCAACATCTATTTCTCCGTCTCAATTGTCCAAACTTGCAAGTAATAAGGGACTCACTTCTTGTTTCATGTGCTTTACTGCATCCGATTCTGACGCTATACAGCCCACTGGTTCGCTTTCTCCTGTGGCGCATGTAGACACACATCCGGAGGTGAGTCAGCTATTGTCCAAATTTCAGGACGTTTTCGCAATCCCAACTACACTACCCCCTGATCGTGCCACTAATCATCACATTAGTTTGTTACCAAATACAAAGCCTGTTCAGGTATGACCCTATAGATACCCTCACTTTCAAAAATCTGAAATTGAGAAGTTGGTAAAAGAAATGTTAGCTGCTGGAATTATACAGCCTAGTCACTCTGATTTCAGTTCTCTGGTTTTATTGGTAAAAAAAAAGATGGCACGTGGCGATTTTGTGTTGATTACCGTGCACTCAATGCAGTAACTATTAAGGATCGTTTTCCAATTCCTACTGTTGATGAACTACTAGATGAACTGCATGGAGCTACTATTTTCTCCAAGCTTGACTTGCGTTCCGGTTATCATCAGATTAAGATGCAACCGACAGATATTCCTAAAACTGCCTTTCGGACACATCAAGGGCACTGAGTTTTTGGTGATGCCCTTTGGCCTCACCAACGCTCCCTCATCCTTTCAGGCCACAATGAATGAGATTTTTGCAACATTTTTATGCAAGTTTGTCGTGGTTTTCTTTGATGACATACTTGTTTATAGCCCATCCTTGCAGGTTCATATTGTACATTTAGCGCAAGTCTTACAGGTGCTACGTACTAATCAATTTTATGCTAAAAGCTCCAAATGCAGCTTTGCAACTACTTCCATTAAATTCTTGGGCCACGTCATTTCTCAGGAAGGAGTGCATCCTGATCCATCTAAGGTACAGGCTGTTACAGAGTGGCCCATTCCTAATTCCCAAACTCAGGTGCGAGCCTTCTTAGGCCTGTCTGGCTATTACAGGCGTTTTATAAAAAATTATGCTGTTGTGGCGGCCCCCCTAACCGACTTATTGACTAAGGAGGGTTTTAAATGGAACATTAAGGCTGCTCAGGCCTTTCAAACACTAAAAGCATTGTTGACTTCAGCTCTAACCTTGGTATTACCAAATTTTTCCTTACCGTTTGCCATAGAAGCTGATGCTTCCGGGGTAGGAATTGGTGCTGTACTATTGCAACAAGAGCATCCACTTGCTTTCTTTAGCAGAAAGTTATCTCCGTTAATGCAACGCAAATCAGCTTACATTCGTGAGTTATTTGCATTGACTTCCGCAGTAGCTAAGTGGCGCCAATATCTACTGGGTGCTAAATTTGTAATTCGCACTGATCATCAGAGTCTTCATTGTTTGATGACTCAAGTGATACAAACACCCGAGCAGCAGCAATTTTTAGCTAAATTACTGGGGTATGACTACTCTATCATCTATAAACCCGGCAAGACTAATAAGGCCGCTGATGCCTTATCCAGACAGCCGGATGACGGGCCAGATCCTCTAGCCCATTTTGCAGCCCTTTCAGGCCCAGTGTCCAATTATGGTCAGCAGTTACAGTGTGAACTATTACAAGACCAATATGCTACAAAAATCATAAAGGAATTACAGTCAAATAATTCTTCTGGAGCCCAATGGACCTTTCAGAATGGGCTCTTGTATCATCGGGGACGCCTCTTCATTCCGGCTGCATCACATTTGATTCCCATTTTGCTATCCGAGTTTCACTCATCTACATTGGGAGGTCATGCTGGTATTCAACGCACCCTAGCACGTCTGTGTGGCCGATTCACCTGGTTGACAGTAAGAAAAGATGTTAAAGCTTACATCCAGCATTGTGAAGTATGTCAAAAAATAAAGGCTGCTAACCATGCCCCGTATGGCTTACTCCAACCATTAGCCATCCCTGATGCTATTTGGTCTGACCTTAGCATGGATTTCATCACACACTTACCGTCCTCATCTGGGTATACTACTATTTTTGTGGTTTGTGATCGATTGACCAAGGGAGCACATTTTGCCCCTCTTCCACCTCGCTACACGAATGTCAAGGTGGCATCGGTATTTTGGGACACAGTGGGGAAGTTGCATGGCACCCCAAAATCTATCGTTTCCGATAGAGATCCCATCTTTCTTAGTGAGTTTTGGACAACCTTGTTTCAGTTACAGGGTACAACTCTCAACCTAAGTTCGTCCTACCACCCACAAACAGATGGCCAAACGGAACGTACAAACCGAGTTCTGGAACAATACCTGCATGCCTTTGTCCATGATCAGCCAACCTCATGGGTTCGCTATTTGAGCTGTGCCGAATACCATTTCAACACGGCCTTCAACTGTTCGCTGGGTTCTTCTCCCTTTGAAGCAACGTTTGGTCGGCCACCACCTTGTCTCCTCCAACAATCCCTCGGAGTTAGCCACCTTGAGGCTGTCGACACGGATCTCCGTCTCCGTTCACAGATCCTGGGCACATTAAAGGCAAATCTTAAAAAAGCTCAACACTTTATGAAGGAATCAGCTGATAAAAAAAGGAAATATATCACCTTTCAGGTAGGGGATCTGGTTCTGCTACGGCTGCAACCTTATCGGCAAGTTTCGATTTTTCGTCGTTCGTCCGTCAAGTTGGGCCTGAAGTTTTATGGCCCTTTCTCCGTGGTCGAACGAGTAGGACCGGTTGCGTACAAACTCGCACTGCCTGAAGGATCGAAGGTGCATCCAGTGTTCCACGTTTCGATGCTGAAACCTTTCTTAGCGGATCGACAGTATACATTACATAGCTTTCCGGAGAATATATCTGAGATACCTCCACGACACAAGCTGGTGGCCGTAGTTGCCTCACGTACCATATGGAGAAGAGGGGCTGCAATACCCCAGGTCCTCGTGCAATGGAAAGATCTACCTCCGGAAGCAGCCACATGGGAGGATGAGGGAGAACTCGAGTGGAACGAAGATATTTGCAAGAAGCCATCAGAAGATAATAGCACGTTGGGTGTTGTTCCCTTATCTGCTGATGGCATTAAACCAGCCGCTGCTTTGTCCAATCAGATGGGAGATGCTCGATACGCAACCAATCAGAAGCCAGGGATTCTTATCCCATCTCACCTACCAACCGCGTCTGCCAGCGAGACGCTTAAAGGGTGCGTCGGTTCGAGTCATGGCCTTGAGGACAAGGCCCACTTGGAAGGGAAGGGCAATGTAGCAACTCGGCCCAAACGAGTTGCAAAACAACCCAAACGATGGGATGATTATTGGGCTATTTGAATAGTTAGTGGGCCGTGGGCCAGGGTATTAGCATAGTCCATTTAAATAATTTGATTGTAGTATAAAGACCATTGCATAGTATTGAGAAGATATGAAAAAGCTTTCACAAAACTTCTTTCTCTTCTCTCTCTATCTCTCTTAACTATCCTCTAAACACTGATTTGGCTATATCACCGCTACAAAAAGTCTAACGCAGCGGACATGAAATAAGGCATATGACAAAATACCCTTAAAATATAATTATACAAAAATCAAGTTCACTATTACATCAAAAATATATCATAGTCTAAAGTGAAAAGAAACATTTTTATTTCCTATTAATTGCTCCACTGAGCTCCGTATGGTCTTCAAAATCTTTAACCATAATGCTTTACTATATTCCAAAGCCACATATATTGGCCTGTTTACTTTGGAAAGGTTAACATAAAAACAAATACACGTGAAATCTCAGTAATATTGGGATTTTCGAATTATAACCAATCCAACCACTTTAGTGAAGAATATCATTCTGACAAAGTAAATTTATAATAAGAAAATAATATCATAAATCATAAATATAAGCCCGGACCTTTGTGAGTTCTTCATTTAGTCATACCCAAACATTTGTAAGTTCTACCAAAACTTTGTGGGTTCTAGATACAAACATATATAGGAACGTGTAATCTTTAACTGAAATAACTAAAGAATCTAATCATTACCTTTATAAATATCTAAAGAATCTTAATCATTACGTTTATAAAAAAATCTAAGGAATTTTAATCATTACGTTTATTAAAAATCTAATTAATCTAATCATTACTTTTATAAATATCTAAAATATTTTATCTAAATATCTAACATATTTTATATTATTATTATTATTATTATTATTATTATTATTATTATTATTATTATTATTTTTTAGAATATTACAGACAACAAGTCTAATATATGCTATTAGCTTGAGCAACAACCAACTCCTTTCAAGCAGACATATCATTCTTAAGATCAATTTTCTCTCCTCTGGAAGGCACAGATGCAGTTCCATTTTCTGCACCCTCAACGGCTTTGTTACTAACAACATGGTATATCTGAGTCACAACTTCAGAGAATGCATTTTCTACATTAGTTGCTTCAAGAGCTGAGGTTTCTATGAAATACAGTGATTCTTTTTCAGCATAAGCCTTCCCATCTTCAGTTGATACAGCTACAAGGTGACTAAGATCTGATTTGTTCCCAACAAGCATCACAACAATGTTTGAATCAGTTTGATTCCGCAATTCCTTAAGCCATCTGTCAACATTCTCAAAGGTTGCACGGCGTGTGACATCATACACAAGAAGTGCACCTACAGCCGCACGATAGTAAGCGCGGGTGATTGCACGATACCTATAAAGAGAAACAATGCAAGTTAAAAAGCATGCAATGCGGTGGAAAAGTAAAATATGGGCCAGAGCTATATGTCAATAATATACAGGCTTGGCTAGTTATAAACATAATAATTCAAAACAATTAACATCAAGGATTGTTAAGCAACAATTGAAAATTCACGTTCATTTAGGTGGTCATAAAGTAAAGGGACAAAAATCAAGATTGGACTAAGCAGCGTCTCGGTGAGACACCATGAATATTTGGTAGTTATACACATACCAAATATTCTTATGTTGGATGGTTACATATTTGGTAATTACTAGAAACAAAAATTAGAGTCAATATGAAGTCATAAGGGCATACAAAGACTGAAAAAGTGCATACACACCTTATGATATTTTCTTCGTTGATATAAATTGAGGGAGATGGGAGGCATACCTTGATCTTTACTAAGATAAATTGCACATCATTAATTACACCATGTATCTCACTTTGCATTTTAGATTTTCTAATGGTGTGTGAGCAAAATCACCTCACTAAACACTAGTAGATTTTCTAATTGCCATTTCTATGGTGTTAGTTGCGTTTTACTCTGATAATTTGCTAGATCCTATCAATATCATAACAGATAATATACAATGAAATCTCCAAGGAGTAATATTAATTATTTCTTAGAAATTCAACTTAAAATGTAAACATTCATATCAGGTGGGCCAGGAGAAAGGTCCAAGCTTACTACTTTGCAAGAGATCTTTCATGACATGTTCTATCAAATTGAAAGCATAAAAGCAACTTCTAGTTTAGAGGCACATGTTTAACAAAGTTTGATGCTTAACTTAATGGTGACACTGAAGGAAAACACAGACCACAAAAGTTCAAAATTACTTCAGGTCAATGTTATATTGAAGTGTAAATGAGAGAGGGTGGGGTTTAGCGAATCGTCAACTACCTAGTACTTTGAAGCATGAATTACTATGGTTGAATCGGCAATTCATTTAAGTGATAAAAGTTCACAACTTCTTGATAAGTTCATTATTAGAAATAGAAAAGTAATCTTCCGTCCCCAGGCAAAAGGAAGATCAAGCCAGTGACCAGTTATTAAAATTCCTGTTGCTTCACCAATTTGAAGAAGATTATAATGTGTTTCCAAGAGAAATGACTATGGGTATGGAAATTTTAAATTTGTTAGATTACATTATGAAGAAAAGAAGAAGTGTTTTGTTTGAATAATACTTTCTTAATTCATTTAGAGACTCAATGGGTCTTTTTTATATTGAGTACATTCAACTACCTCAACTACTTCAATAAATACAACCACCAACTACTTCAATAAATACAACCACCAACTACTTCAATAAATATACAACTACCAACTACATCAATAAATACTATCTAGAATATTCTACAATATTCTACACTCCCCCTCAAGTTGTGAGATATATATTGATCATTCCCAACTTGTTGATCAAATTCTCAAAGGTTGGCTTAAGTAATCCTTTGGTGAGGATATCTGCTGTCTGTTCCTTGGTAGGTATATATGACAAGCATACACTACCGTCTTCTAATTTCTCTTTGATAAAGTGACGATCAACTTCCACATGTTTTGTTCTGTCATGATGAACAGGATTTTGAGCAATGCTGACAGCAGCCTTATTATCACAATATAATCTGATAGGTAGGGAATAAGAGATCTTCAACTCCTCCAGAAGCCTTCGTAACCAAATTCCTTCACAAATACCATGGGCTAGAGCCCGAAATTCTGCTTCTGCACTGCTTCTTGCAACAACAGTTTGTTTCTTACTTCTCCAGGTCACAAGGTTTCCCCAGACATAAGTACAATATCCTGAAGTAGATCTTCGGTCCATTGCAGAGCCAGCCCAGTCCGCATCTGTATAGATTTCAATCATCCTTTTTTGCCCCTTTTTAAAGAAAATTCCTCGACCAGGGGTATTTTTTAGGTATTTGAGAATTCTATAAACGGCACTAAGGTGTTTTTCCTTAGGAGAATGCATGAATTGACTAACCATGCTCACAGCAAAAGCAATATCAGGACGAGTGTGAGACAAATAGATTAATTTCCCCACTAGTCTCTGGTACTGCTCCCTATCAACATCTTCCCCGTCCTCAACTCCCATCTTGATATTAGCTTCAATTGGAGTCTCTGCCGGCTTGCACCCAAGCATACCTGTTTCTTGCAACAAGTCTAGAGTGTATTTTTTCTGAGTTAAAGAAATTCCTTCCTTACTCCGAGCAATTTCCATGCCAAGGAAATATTTGAGAGATCCAAGATCTTTTAGTTCAAACTGGTCAGCTAAACATTTTTTTAAAGAGGTTATCTCCTCGCTATCATTACCAGTGACAATTATGTCATCAACATAAACGATCAGAATAGCAATTCTTCCTTTGTCGGAGTGTTTAAAAAATAAAGTGTGATCAGTCTGAGCTTGGGTGAACCCTCTTCCCTTAACAGCTTGAGTAAATTTCCCAAACCATTCTCTGGGAGATTGTTTAAGACCATAGAGAGACTTCTGCAACTTGCACACAGAACCATCCCCTTTTTCAAAACCAGGAGGTGGATCCATGTAAACTTCCTCATGTAGATCACCATTCAAGAAGGCATTCTTAACATCTAATTGTTGCAATGGCCAATCAAGGTTGGCGGCAAGAGATAGCAGAACGCGGATAGTGTTAAGTTTGGCAACAGGAGCAAATGTCTCCTGATAATCTATCCCATGAGTCTGAGTAAATCCCTTAGCAACTAATCTGGCCTTATACCTATTGATGCTATTGTCTGCATTGAATTTTATTGTGAACACCCACTTGCAACCAACAGTTTTCTTTCCTTTAGGTAATGTCACAAACTCCCATGTTCCATTTTTTGTCAATGCATCCATTTCTTCTAATACTGCATTCCTCCATTTTGGGTCATCAAGTGCTTCTTGGATATTTTTGGGTATCCTGGTACTATCTAACATAGTGTTGAAAGCACGAAAACCTGGAGACAACTTTTCATATGAGATATAATGGGAAATAGGATGAGCAGTGCAAGATCTAGTACCTTTCCGAAGAGCAATAGGCATATCAATGTTGGTTGTACTAGTACATTCAAGTGGGTTGCTAGAACAAGGACTCGAGTTAGGATCCTGGCAGTCTAGAGCATCTTGATGTGTTTTGCGCCTGCTGTAAAATTTTCCCCATTTTCCAAGAGGATCACAAGGAGGATCATTAGACTCAGGTATAGTTGCTTGATCAGAAGGAGGATCATTAGACTCAGGTATAGTTGCTTGATCAGAAGGAGGATCATTAGAATCAGGTATAGTTGCTCCCCCTGTTTCCTTCCCAATAACTCCCCCTGTTTCCAAAGGCCAAGGTAAGACAGTAGCATCATTTGGTTTCCCAGGCTTATCTTCATCCATACCAAGACCTATAGACTCCCCCTGAAGAGAAGTCGGGGAAAAAAAGGATTGTGTTTCATAAAAGGTAACATCCATGGAAACAAAAACCTTACGGAGAGAAGGTGAGTAACACTTATAACCTTTTTGATTTGGGGAATATCCTATGAAGACACATCTGATGGATTTAGGGTCAAGTTTGGACCTTTGATGTGGAGGAATATGCACAAAAACCACACAACCAAATATTTTGGGAGGAAGAGAAGAAAGAGCACTGAAAGAGGGAAAAGATTTAGTAAGACAGGATAAAGGCGAATGAAAATTTAGTACCCGAGAAGGCATCCGATTAATGAGATAACAGGCTGTCAAGACGGCTTCCCCCACAGGTATTTAGGGACATGCATCGTGAATAAAAGAGCTCGAGCAACTTCAATTAGATGTCTATTTTTCCTTTCAGCCACCCCATTTTGTTGAGGGGTGTTAGGACAAGAACTTTGATGAATGATTCCATGCTGGTTTAGGTAATCTCCAAGAACTGAATTAAAATATTCAGTACCATTGTCTGTTCGCAGAATTTTGATAGAGGTCTGAAATTGAGTTTGAATCATAGCATGAAAGTTTTTAAAAGTGGATGCTGCCTCAGACTTATCTTTTAAGAGATATACCCAACACACCCTAGAATGATCATCAATGAAAGTAATAAACCAACGAGCACCCGAGACATTTTTTTCACGAGCAGGTCCCCAAATATCACTATGAATCAATGTAAAGGAAGAAGATTCATGATATTTCTTAGGAGAATAAGTGACACGAGAGTGCTTTGCAAGCTGACAAATATCACAGAGAAGGGAGCTTGGCTTTTTATTGATAAATAAGTTCGGGAATAACTTCTGGAGATAAACAAAATTTGGGTGTCCCAACCTACGATGCCATAACAAAACATCATTACAGTCATCTGATAAACATAGAGAGTGGTTCGAAAAAATCCTCTTTTCACAATGAACCTCTGTAAAATAGTAGAGCCCTTCTTCCTCTCTAGCACTGCCAATCATCATCCCCGAGTCCTGTTCTTGAAAGATACAAGCATTTGCAGAGAACTTAGCAACACAATGCAACTCAGCAGTAAGTTTGCTAATAGAGATGAGATTACAAGTAAGAGAGGGAACATGAAGTACTGAGTTCAAAATAATTTGCTCAGAAAGTTTAATGGATCCCTTTCCCGCAATAGTGGAGAAATTCCCATCAGCTGTTCTTATTCGTGATGGGTGGTAGTAAGGGGTATAGGAGAAAAATAAGGTTGCATTACCTGTCATGTGATCAGAGGCCCCTGAATCAAGGATCCAACGATTACTACGTTCAACATGGAATGCCATACCTTTTTGAGCAACATGACTGGTTGTGTCAGCATGTTGAGACATCAATTTATGAAAAGACGAATTTTCAAAATTTTCAGCGTCCATGGCTTTCTAACAACAGGTACCCAGAAAAGAAAAATTCCTCCAAATACGATTTTGACCCTCAAAACAGGAAGAGGGTTGCTCGCCAAAGTCAATGAATGAGAGCAATCTTAGCTACAGTAAAACAGTAATTGCTACGGGTCTTCTGTGGGTTGCTCGGAATTTTGTTTTGAACCTAATGGTGGCCTTGGTTTCGTGGTTGGAGGTGGCTAGGTAAGGATTCTGGCTTGGGCAGTGGCTAAAACGAAAAAAAAGGAATAGGAAAATGACTTAAAAAATAAATCAGAACGGGGAAGAGACTGGAATATAACCAGCTCTTGATACCATGAAGAAAAGAAGAAGTGTTTTGTTTGAATAATACTTTCTTAATTCATTTAGAGACTCAATGGGTCTTTTTTATATTGAGTACATTCAACTACCTCAACTACTTCAATAAATACAACCACCAACTACTTCAATAAATACAACCACCAACTACTTCAATAAATATACAACTACCAACTACATCAATAAATACTATCTAGAATATTCTACAATATTCTACACATTACATACTTTAAAAGGGGGCAAATCGGAACAGTGGTAAAACTGTTCTTTTATGACCAAAAGGTCATGGATTCGAATCCAGGAAACAGCCTCTTTGCAATTATGCAAGGATAAGGCTACGTAAAAGGATTACCTCCACCCCACACTCGCTAGTCGGGTTTAAATGGGAGTGATTTTTTTTTTTTCGATTACATTACATACTTTGCAAAAAACAGGCCCAAACGAGCTTTTGTATGCTTGACTTAGGCCACTGTTTGGCTGAGATTACAGATGATCAAGGCCAACCAAACCCACTAATATCAACATCTCAGATCCTTATAAATCTATAATGTAGAAATGCAAAAGCAGCAGTTCAGCACAACGTTAACACTTGGATCTAAGCCCACAAGTTATGCGATTTAAGCAACAATTCCAATGTTGTCTCATAAAGAAAATATCAAAGTGAATGAACTAAAGAAAATTAAGCCCAGTGGAAATATCCACTAACAGATACATATAAAGCATAAATTATCATTAAAGACAAAATAATCAATATTTTTATTAACAATATCCTAAACACCTGTCAGGAATAGAACAGTATTTAACAAAACTGCAAAAGGAAAAAAATTCTGGTTCGAAACAACAAAACATGGGCATTTCTGTTTCTACATTGTTTTCTCAAACTATTCATACTCAAGTTTATGATTTTCAATTCTCCATGATAGTATCTATCACATTTCTGAAACAGTAAAGTCTATTCCAAAGAAAGAAAATCAACAAGCAGCAGCTAGAATTGAGCATGTAATGTACATTCATAAAAGATAAATGTAACGCGAACTGGACTAAATTTGATTGAGGATTAATTGAGTTCAAATGAACATGATTATAAATTTAAAGTGTTTTTTAATACGCCCATGATTGAGTTACGTCTCCTGCGTATGTGATGAATTCATAATATTATAAATATTGATTTACCTTAAATGAAGATTATTAAATGAAGTCTTACATAACTTCCTAAATAGTTAACAACTGACACCTAAAGTTTGCATCATATCTGAATAACAAATTATATAATTAAATGAATATTTTATTACAGGATATAAATCATAAAAAAATGGACACCATTAGAATAATAGTCCCAATTCTACTGCTAGCCTCTTAAATCAGAAACTTACTAACCCAAGTCAACAAATGGAGTCCAAAAGAGGGAAAAACACTGACTTCAGTAAGAAAGTTTAGAATTAGAAACTTATACACTGCAATTAAATTGAATCACATTCCAAGGTGTTCAAGCTTCAATGGATCACGATCCACCCAACTAAGCTTCAAAAAATAAAAGGGCAAAGAAAATCACGAAAAGACAAACATGACCCACCCAAAAAATTCCAAGTCAAGTAACACTCTACCAGGAACTTGACACGAAACAAAATTATATCTTTTTGATAAAAACAAACCTTGCATAATAACACAACAGCTACACGAAACTCAACCCAACACCGACCCGATACCCATTCATCACCCGATTCCAATTCCAGCTAGCAAAGTTACCAAATCTAGCTAATTAGAGCCAAATAGAACACAAAACTACAATTTTTTTTTTCTTTTACGCGAAATGAAGAAGCAAGAAGAGAAAAGAAGAAAGACCCAGATGAGAAAATGACCTCTCCTGGCCGGCGGCGTCCCAGATCTGAGACTTGACGACTTTGGAGTCGACGTTCAAGGTGCGAGTGACGAACTCAGCGCCAATGGTGGACTTGTATTCGAGGTTGAACTCGTTCTTCGTGAACCTTGACAAGAGGTTCGACTTGCCCACGCCGGAGTCGCCGATCAGGACCACCTTGAACAGGTAGTCGTAGTCGTCGTCCGCCCTGTAACCCGCCATTGATGCTTCAAGCTTGCTTCGAAGCTCTTGCTTCTAGAGAGAGAGAGAGAGCGAGAGGAGGTGGAGGAGGAGGAAGGAGATTTTGCAGTTGATTGGCGGAGTGAGTGAGGGCTGAAAGAATAAACTGTAATAATTGTGTAATTAGCTATCCTAGGGACTAGCGTTATTAACTTGTCTTTAGTCTTTTTAAATTTATATTTAGAGAGCATGACGTAATCTGTTAATTATTATAAATATAATTAAAATTTTATTAATCTCGTGTTAAGGGATATAAGTTATCTCATGACGTAGAGACAAACTTGTGGGTTCTATCACCTGAGAAACAAAAAGAAAAGAAAAATATGACACAGTTATCTAAGAGTATGTACCATGAGAATAAGTTTTCTTATATAATTATCATTGTGGCTTGATTTATTTATATAAAAATTTAGTTTAATATGTTAAAAAAAATAAAATAACAAAATGGGCTAGTGTGTTTAACAACCTGCTAGTGTGTTTAACAACCATTACAAATGGGCTAACAATATCATTGAGCTACATTTTATTTGACATAATCCAAATGCCATGAACGACACCCTTTCAATCTAACACTTCTCTCCTTATGTACTATAATTGTCTTGCCTCTAACACCTGCCCCTCCCTTTAAGAGCCACCTTGCCCTCAAGGTGTAGATAAGGATAAGCTTGTTGTAGTTCCTCGGCATCTTCCCAAGAAGTATCTTCTTGCACAGTAGCATACCATGGTACCAAATACTGAAGCACCTGTTTATCCTGTCTCAGCACTTGTTTAGAATTAGGTAAGGCTACTGGAGCTTGAACAGGTTTATTTGCCACATTCTGAATGGGCAATGGTTCATGACTCACATCAGAAGAACCAAGAAACGGTTTTAATTGAGAAACATGAAAGGTTGAATGAATTAATTTTCCTTCAAGTAATGCAATGCGATATGCCACAGGGTTAATTACCTTTTCAACACAATAAAGGGCCAAATTAGTGCTTAGCCAGTTTGTGACATGCATGCCTTGCCACTGATACCTGACGATAAGGCTGTAATTGATTAAAACATGGTCTCCAACCTAAAACGTATGCTCTTGTCGATGACGATCTGCCTGAATTTTTATTCATTGTTGAGCTTTCTACAATTGGAATTTGACATGAGTACTCAAGACACGAAGAAAATTCTTTGAACCAATAAGCTTGAAAACGTCAAAGATGTTTTTCCTTTGTAAATGGATAGGAGCATTCAGGTTGATATGGCCTAGCTATTAAATAAGCTCTTCGTATCTCATCGACTGCATTAGCTGAATATTCCCAAATTGGCTTACGCTTGCCTGGATCACATTCAAAACTTTTATTTTTGACTATAATAATTTCATCAGCATGCTCAATTCTACGACACTTGGAAGGAGGTTGCTCATGAGAAAGTGCATCACTTTCAGAAATTATGTTTGCAGGAGCATCACTGGTAGCACCATCAGAGGCTGCTTTCTTTTTAAAGAATACATCCATACTTTTATGTCTATCGTTGCCCATATTTCTTCAACCTAATCAATTTTCAAATTTAAGAAATAACAAATGATTATATTACATATTATTACATATGGACCAACCATTGTGAAAAAGGAAGAAAAGAGTCAAAACTTAAGAAATTCATAACTCAAGCTACACTCGACAAAATCGAACGATTCCAAAGCCAAACTTGTGTAAAATTTCGAGAGGAACACATTGCTACCCTTATTTTCAAGTGGGGAGCACTATGTGAAGAGATCCTCCCCAAATAAAGTGACGGTTTTGAAACTTTGGTGGGCCATTGGAGGTGGCTTGGCTTGCTTTGATGCCTGAAAACACATCCTAGGAGATCTTGAAGATCATTTGTGGTATGTGTTCCAACCCTTGACTTGATTTAATGATGGATTGAAAATGGGTATAAATCTTGAATATGTGTGAGTTAATTGATGTAGTTGGACGCATGTAATGGTAGTGTTCCTTTGGAATTTAATGCTCACAATGATGAATGATGAATGAACCGATAAAAATTATTGTGAAAAAGTTTGGTAACTTAGACAAATCTTGATGGATGAATTAGGAGTTCTTGTAAAATAAGGTGTTGAGGAACGGTGTAAATGAGTTGTGGATGCCTTGAACCATTAATAATAAGGTAAGATGAGTTGTAATGCATATGAATTGAGTGGAAAACCTTGTCCCCCTTGATATTTATTTTCGGCCTAGAGGGAACGATTATGGGAACGTGATGCTAAGTGATAATGTAAGGTAAATGAGAATTGAGTGATGGTTTAAAGGTTTGAAAATCTATGAAAAATGGTTGAGAGTGTTAAAAGTCATAAAGGATCCTAGAGGAAAATATTAGGCAAAATGTTTTTTAAAAGACGTAAAGTGAAAAAGGGCACTTGGTATGGCCTTTTGGCAACCTTAGAATGTGTAATAAAATGAGAAAGAAAATTTAGAAAAATAAATCTTGAAATAAGCCTAAGCAGGCCGAACTTACAAGGTATAGGGGTGAGTTTTGGTGTTTTTTGTATTTTGATCGAATTGCCGTGTCTGATGATTCGTACATGGTGTTGTAGGTTGCCTTACGTCGATTTGAACCCCGAACCGTGAGTCGGTGGATTGCCCTTAGTCCTGGACCAAGTGGGACTGAGGTAAGTGATTAGAATCATGTTGTATAATTGGTAATTGCATGTGTTCGTTTGAGTTTTGAGTAAGTAGGGATGTCCTCTATATAGGCATTCTGTTGAGTAAAGAGCTCGGCGAGCATACTACTGTGGAGCTAAGTGAAGAGGCTCATTGAGGTAACCTCTTGGTAATGGGGCTTGTTCCCCTTATGTGTTCCACCATACCCGTTGAGGGTGATGGTAGGAAATGTATATGAGTAGTGTAAAATAACATGAGCATGCATGTAGTATTTATGAGGGTACTTATGTACCGAGTCTCTGGCCAGTAGACAGTTAACCTTCGGGCAGTTTCGGACTTCTACTAGATAGGTTTCCGAGAGGGAGTTCCAGTTGACCTAGAGTCGTGGTGTGTGATCCGAATATGAGCACACTAGGAATGTCTCGGGTGTATATGCAGGATGGGAGGGGTACCTTGGTTGGGGTTCTTGGAACACGCCTTGAATGAGGCCTGTAGGCTTATATATGCTGAGGACATTGCGCGGTATTGGTAGCTACCATCCCGCTTCGTCGTAGTTTGTTTTCTGATATTCCCTAGTTTCTCTAAATCCCTTGCTATTTTCCGTTTTGAGAGATGTTGTTTTATATTATTTATATGCATCGAAGTGAGCCATTGGGTGGAGTTTTCTCCAGAACCTCTGGGTTACTGAGATATATTCGTATATCTCACCCCGTCTTGGGGACTTTATTTCAGGAGGTAGAAGTGGCATAGGAGCGGTGGGCAAGAGGATGAAAGTAAACTGGCCTTTGAAGGCCGATGCATGTAAGGTGTAAAACAAAAATTTTTACTGCGGAACATACATGCACACATAGGTTCATGCTTTAAGACAGCATGATGTTACCTTGTTTTTGGCCTGATCAGTCAGGGAGATCAGATGTCAGGCTTGAAGGGTTCAAACCCTCTAATGGTGATCCACACCACCGTTCGTCAATGATGCAAGAACCCTTTCTTGAAAGCCACCAGATGAACACCACAGTGAGGCTTGCTATGCGCACAAGTGGTGAAGGTGGAGGCTAGGTATTATGTTTGGAAAGGTGTAGTGAGCTACCCTACAGAATGGTGCATAGATGGAGGAGAGTTGGCTAGGTTTTCACAAAACCCTAAGGTGAGGAACAAGTCATGCGCACACTTGGAGAGGAGGAGGGATTTAAATCATTCAAAATGAAAACAAAATTTCAAAATCATTTGAAATTTGCGCATGGATTGGGAAGGATAAGGTGGAGCTGTTGCAAAACAAATTTTGACAACAACCTCCAATCTTATCCACATGAAATTAAGTTCAAAATAATTTAAACTTAAATTCATAAACTATCATATAGTATATACTTTTCATGCGCATAATTCAGCCCTATAAAGGGTCCAAATATATTGAGTAGTTGCATTCAAAATTTGAATCAACTCACCCACTGATTCCCTCAACCACCAAATCTGAATGGAGCTTTGTTTTAAGTGATAAGATGACATCCTTATCACTTAAACTTGCGCACCAAACAGCCAAGGAAGTGCTTCCAAAGATGCTTCTTCATCCAAGGAATATGCTCCAATAAGATCCTGTCTTATCCTTTTGTTATGAAACAACTTTTCAAAACCAATTCAAATTCGAATTCAAACACTTGAATTCAAACGTTCAAACATTCAAATTCAAAATTCAAAATCCAAAATTTCAAATTTCAAATTCAAAATTCGAATTTCAAAATTCAAATCCAAATTCAAATTTCAAAATTCAAATTTCAAATTCGAATTTCGAAATTCGAAATTCAAATTCTAAATTCAAATTTCAAAATTCAAATTCAAAATTCGAAATTCAAATATTTGATTATTAATTTAACTAATTAAATTAATTAGTAATGGCTTGGACTATCCAAGCCCATTACTAAACTCCATGCACCACCCACCCATTTAGGTGGGCTTCCAAACAGCTTCTTGGGCTAACAACCATTATTAGGCCCAATACCTTTAAAGCTAGTCCATCATGACTACAAGGTGTTAGTGTGTGACCCATTAGGTCCAACTTAGCTTCTGACATAACTGGGCTTGGGCCCAACAAGCCCACAACCCAATTAATGACAACACAGAGCACTAGCAATGCTTTGTTGCCCCAGAACTAGTCAGATTAATGACTTGATCAACCTATTGCACATATTTGGTTACCGTATGTATTTCCCTTCGTCTCGGTTATCTTCCCATTAACCTAGGGTAAGGAAATGTATCAACCCCTGAGGTTTAGGGTAAGCTTTATTCGAAATAGGGAATCTTCAATTTACTGACTCTAAAGGCAGATCATCTCATGATCTCTTTTACTATGCATAGATTCCCGAGTCCCTGTAAATGTCATCCCGATTTCTCCGGTTTACAGATAACCTAATCTCTCACAGAGATTTGACGAATTCCTTCAGCTTATTACCCTAGCCCTGTGCCCTTTAAGGACACGCCCAACAGTATACCTATGAGTCTCCATGTTTCAGGCAGACGAGGTATACAATCAAAACATGCCTTCAAGAACACAGTCTAGGTAATAACTTCTGGTCTAAGGAAAGACATACCCAAACATAAAGAGATTACTCTAATGACACTATCTGTGAGATTTCCTCAGAGTCTCCTTTTGGGTCTGTTCAGTGCGAGCTATACTCTTATAGGTCCACCCACGACTTTAGCTAAGATATCTCCATATCTGCAGCTCATGAGGTCTTTACCTTGTATCCATATACAAGTAGATAAGTCGTACTAGTCTTTACTCGAGATCACTGATCCCCAAACTCAGTGTCTCTAGACTAGGAACATATAATTAGGAATAGACATGCAATATCCTTGAATCCTCATGATCGTGATCTCATCACAGATACTCAAGAGATACCTGTTCTATTCCAAGGGGTTTATCCAGTTCGTTCATATAATATTAACAGTAATATCGAGACACAATATGAAACTGAATAAATAGTGCTTTCATTTATTTGCGACAAACAAAGTTCTACATCTAGTGTCATTTATTTAATCAAAAGATTGTCTCTAGGACACCCATATGCTAACAGAGACCCGTAGGATGAGTCGTGGGAGGATTAGTGCTTTTGCATTTAGATGGCCGTTGGGCCTAGGATATATGTAGATCATGAATAATGCATGATTTTTCTAAGTCTAGTTATATATGTCATTGAGTTCTTATGTTTCAAATTGTAAACTAAAGTATGAAATTGTAAGTTGTAAAGTGTAACATGTAAGTTAAATGTTGTAATTGTACAAAGGATGCATGATGATTATGTGCTTATGTTGAGAAATTGCATGAAAAATGACCTTTGTGATTGAAACAAGTTAAGGATTTATAAAGTGAGCTATATAGTATGAACTATATAATAAATGTAAACTGAGTTAGGTTGTAAGAGCCCCAAGGCATTGCTGGTCCTTGTGTATGCCACCCACTGGTTATTAGGTACATTTGAGGTACTAGTGAACATTTGCAATTTGGGGATTTTTGCAAAAACAAAGGAAACTCTGGCGAATTTTCTGTATAATTGGCAGATTTTAGACGAACTTTGGGAGAGCATATCTTCCTCCACAGAGGTCCAATAGGGACGTGCCATATGCCATTCTAAAGCTTGAGATGTCCCCTACATTGTGTTAAAATCTTAGAATTTTATGGGTTAAACGAAACCCTGTGGAAGCCAGTACATGTGACTGCCCTGTTTTGCCCTGCACTTGGGGGCTGTTCTGGACCGGTTTTGGGAATTTTGTTTCCGCTTCGTTTGTGAGTAAAACTAGGTATATGATATATCAATTTGAAGATTGAGGTGTATAGTTTATGGTGTAAAAATTTTGAGAGCAATTGGATGAGTATATCTTCTGCAGAAATTCATGGAGTGAGAGACGTTTGGGCTGTTTTGGAGTTGGTTGGCAGTTTTGCTTGTCCAACTTCAAACGGCGTTAACCATAGCAAATGAGCTCGGAATTGAGCGTGTGATGGCTCATTAGAAAGGTAATTAAGTCCCGTAAAAGATACTAAAAGATGAGACGAACACGAAGAAAATGGAGAGAGTACGAAAAAATATACCGAACCATGTTCGGATGAGTAGAAAACGCAAAAGTGTGAAATTGGCTAAGTGGGTTTATGGGAACCCCTTAGTGACTTATAATAAGTAAATTAAGTTATAAAAATAGTTTAAATAAGTATTCTGCAAGAGTTTACAGTTATGGTCACAGCTTTTAATTATTACGCCTTTTTATGGTTTTAAATGCTCGCGTAATAATCGGAAAAAGTTTATTCGCATTTTTATAAATGAATTGTTGTGATTGTAACTGCGCATAATATCATAATTAATTTTAAAAATACCGGTGTACAACGAGCTGTTACATTTTATGGTATCAGAGCAGTTTCGTAAGGGAACTCTGATAATGTATAGATGTGTTATGTGCTGCATAGTTGTATGTAGACTCTTATCGAGTACTGCATATGTGATTCCTTAGTGTGGGTCTGATTAGCCCATTCCTTTGTGTTACATGTGTGGTCATCATAAGAAGCTTGCATGGCAACCCTGAAGCACCGAATACGAGTCTTTAGCCTGATGTTGTGGCTGCAGTGTTAACTGCTCCATGGACAAAAGATGGCAGTAAGTAAAATATGAATATTAGAGGACTTAAGGACAACAGATTTAAATGTGTTGTCAGACCTTTTTGGTGAAGACTAAAAAGTTGTATTATAAGTAAAAAAATCGTGAACAAATCTATGATATGTACGGTATTAGCATAGGTGAACCTTGTAGTACTATGAATAATAAATATATAATTGAGATGAGTCCATAGTAAGAAGATGGTATTGGTGAAACTTCCAAGTATATGTGTAGTATAGTAAGACAATTATGTACAAGTGGACTTGGTGAATAGACTTCATCAAGGTGAGAGATTTAGAACCCGAGGGATTATTGAGAAATGAGAACAGATATGCTTCGGTATGAGTTAAATATGTTATGTTTGATTAGAAGTTATGAGACCGGGATAGATGGTGCACACTTGAATGAATTGGGATGGTTAATGTAGAGAAATAAACAAGATATTTGATGTTTAACCCTAAGGGATTTGACCACTTGAAATGACTGTGCTAGTGAAGTGTTAATTGAAATATGTTGACATGTGGAAATTAAGTCCATAAGGAGGTAGTGTTGAGTAAACATAGGTTAGATGAAGTAATTACGTAGTATGTGTAGAAGGAAAAAGTTGAGAAAGTCTCCATGGATGACATAAGATAAATTTACCATGAATGCACTATTATAGTTAATGGATGTCGATTCAAATTGGCAGACGTGTCAGTGATAAATGAATAGGACGGTTGAAATGTATAGTCATGTGTAAGACATTAATGCGAATTATAAAGAAACTATGATCTTGTGGTCTATACATTTGTACTCCTAATAGTAGGGTGCTTGTGAAATCATCAGTATTTGATATGGACTGATAGACGGAGTATAGGTATTTTCAATGTAATGAATATTCTACAACCACCAAGGGTGGAAGTGATCAGGAAAATTGATGGGTTGCTCTATAGTATTGAGTATATGTTTAGGTGAGCCGTAACAGGCAATAGGTTAGAAAAGTGACATTATTTTGTGGGTTATTGTTGTATAACAATGAGGTGAGATGGTATGATCAGAGAATGCGCTAAGGTACAACCTAGTGTGAAATCATGTGATTAGTGTATGAACTAAGTTACAATAAAGTGCGAAATTAAGTGGTTAGCGAAAGAACTGATGTATAAAATGTGCGTAGAGTGTGGAATTATGTGTTTAGCAAAAGAGCTGATGAGTAATGTCAAAATGAAAATGATAAGATTAGCTAATGAGCTGAGGTATAATTGTCAGTGCAAGGACTGACGTGTAGTCTTCAGTGCAAGGACTGATGTAGAATTTTAGTGCAAAGACTAATGTAAATTCTCAATGCAAGGATTGAGGTGGAGTTAGTTCTATGTGATTGGACGGAAATGTTTAGAAGATCCCTGTGTGATGGGAAGTATATGTGGGAAATATGATACGTTATATTAAGAGTTGTGAGATGTGTACAGAACCTTGACAAAAAATTCGGATTCATGGAATAGAGATTATGTTATGAACTATGCCAGGTGAATACTCAAAGTCAAAGAGTAAACAACCTTTGAGAAGAATAATCAAGGAAGAAACAGTGCACCATAAGTATATGTGATATGATTATTATACTACTACTATGATTATGGGGATAGCCCCATGTGGTTATACAAAACAGTTTTGCCATTATATACAAGTATGATACAGACACCAAATGGACTGGGTCTATATGTAATCTGGTTTGTACTAGGTACACGTTGGCTGTTATATACAGATGTATTATGAATATAAATTTCTCTGTGCACTTGGTGCATGTTGGGAGCTTTGAGGAGGGAGAAAATACCATATTTCAGCCACGAAAATTGTGAGTTTTTGGAGAATTTTTGGGGTTTTTTGTGTTGAACCATTGGTTGGAGATCACTCCCTTGGACCATTGGAGGCTATTGGTGGTAAGTTTTCACATTCTCTTTGAGTTTTAATGGAGATATTAAAATTAGTGAAGATTTTGATTATGTATGTTGAGTTGTGGTAGTTAGGAGCATTAAATGGTATGTCTCCTTTGGAATTAAATGCTTAGAATGATAAATGATGATGATTTATGTAATAAAAATTATTGGTGAAATGTTTAGTAACTTAGGAAAAGTTGTGATGGATGTTGTCATGGAAATCTTAAATGTGATGGTTGAGAATTAATGGTTGGTTGTTGGTATGAATTAATTGTATGATTAAATATGTGTATGAGTGTTAAATTGAATTGAAAACCTTGGTGTGTGCTTCCTGGAAGAATTCGAGCCATAGGTGTTTGGAGGGAAAAGTTGATGTGAAATTATGGTTTACATAATTGATGTTTTGGTGCATAATTGGTGGATTGGTGAGTAAGTTTGATGAGTAAAGTGGTTGAGTTAGTTGATTAGATTGTGAGATGGCATTTGGACCTAGGTGATTATGTTGTTCATAATTATTATGAAATTGATTGATTTTATGCTAGTGTGACGATCATGGTTGTTTGACAATATAGGTTGCCACTCACGGACACGATAGAAACGGATTAAACTTGGAGCGTACGTTGTGGAGCTTTGTCTTGGACTTGAGGTAAACCCTTAGAACTTGGATTTTATTCCCTTGTGTGCTCCACCACACCTAGTGGAAGGTTGTGGTTGGATTTTGTGCTTTTTGACATTGTGTGAATATGTATGTTCATGCATTATTGCTTGATTGTGTGACATGCTTGGAGCATGTTGCGTGTGATGTATTTGTGATCTCTGGCCAGTAGATGTGTGTGGTTTGGACTTACGCTGGAGATATCCTTTGGGGATTCCCGACGATTTTTGCCGTGGGCCGACTCTGGGAGCGGTACCAGGATGATTCAAACATGGGACTTCCACTGGATAGGGCTCATGAGGAGTTCCAGTTGGGTTTTGGCATGAGGTCATCTCATCCATGGGAGAGGCACCAAGAAGCTTCCTGGGAGTTATAAGATGGGGTCCTTGAACAGAATCCTTATAGGGATGTTCTTCGATGTGAGCCCAATTATTTGTGATTTTGTATGTTATGCATTTTACATGATGTTATTTGTTGCACATTGAGTGAGCCATGGGGTAGAGTGATCCTCTAGTACCCTTGGTTTACTGAGATATATTTGTATATCTCACCCCGCGTTTGGGGACATCATTTGAGGTTATAGTGAGCATGGAGGATCTTCGGGGAAGAGGCCCGCTTAGTGGATGAGTTGAGGATGATGTGCATATGGAGAGCATGGCATTTTGGAGGACTATATTTGATGCACATAGCATAGTGTTTAGTATTTTGGACTTGGGTTTTTAAACCAGACATCTATCACGCAGTGGGAGTAGTGAAATGGTATTATTCTGGATCTAGAGGAACACTAAGATTATTGTTAAGCATGTACTCAAGTATCTTTGGAGAACGAGAGATTATATGCTTGTATATTCTAGTGGGAGTCTTGAAAACCCGAGTTTTCACAGATTCAGTTATTTCAAGTGTATATTGACTCAAGAAATCAACCTCGAGCTATGAGTTTTTCACTAAACTTAGATAGCATTAGAGGTGGATCTTGCAGACCCAGATACTAAGAGTTTGCCTGAATATGCGTTACAAGAGGTAATAATAAAACTATGATGATCCTATACATCTGATGCTCTCCGGCAAGTATATCGATCGCACAAGTAATAAAGTGATAAATAAAGTTCGTCTCCATAGGGATTAGGATCTAATATCAATTAAACTTTTTCTTAAAGAACAGAAGTTTTCAAAAAAGGTTTTGACAAATATTGTCAATTTGATGGAAATTGAATTTTGAAAATAAAAGACTTGTTTTTGTATTTTTGTTTTGATAATTAAAACAATAAAAATGAAAATTGATTTGTAAAGAAGATGAGAAAAGCATTGTAGCCAGGATTCATTCACCAAATGATCCCCGCTTTTTACTCCAGATTGATTTACAATAATTATTTATATAATCACTCAGATAAATTATCATCTAAAAAGATTTAATAGTTAACCCTCAATTCCTTGCAGGGTTAACCCTTTAATCCCATAAGGAACCCCAATTCCTTGCAATGTTTCTCATGGGATCAAGCAATGGGCGCGATAATTTAAGCATCTGCAATCATATACACGTCTATTCCTAGCACGCATATTGATCATTATCTTACCCCCTTTCGAGATCAAACCCCAATATTCCTATCTAGAGTTTTGATCCTCAGAATATCCCCAACTATCAGATCGATCAATTCTAACAAAGGGAATATCAAATTCGCACAGAGTAAAGATAAAGATAATTATATAAATAAAAAACCACAAATCAATCCTTCGTATCAAGGGTTCACATATGGATCGTGACCCTGACTACAATAAAAAGATCTAGCCAATCAACATCATGATCGTTGATCTAAAATTCAACATAAACTTAAAATAAAAGATAAAGAAATACTAGAAGGAGATGAAGAACGCCACGGAGCTCCTCTCCTCCTTTCCTCCAGTGTCCAGATCTGCCCCTCACTTGTGTGTCTCCGTATCAGAATGTGTTTGACCTAATCTGCAAAAGGTCTTTTTATAGCCTTTTCTTTTCTTTCCAAAAGTGCCCCTCAGAAACACGGTAGATCCGTCCCGCAAACCGGCGCTAGTTTGGTGCAAGTCTACGCCACGCCACTGCCTGATCTGAAAAGTTGGGATTCAAAGTTCGTAACATGGCACCAGTAGGCGCCATAGGGGCGCCAATTGGCGCCACTCCTTCTCCCACTTTGGGCACTATGTTGCGCCATTTCCTTCTTGATGTTGGGCGCTACCTAGCGCCATTCCTTCTCTCCTTTTGGGTGCTAGGTTGCGCCATTTTCTTCTTGATGTTGGGCGCTACCTAGTGCCATTTTCTTCATGCTTGGGCGCTAGACAGCGCCAAGGTTCTGTGTTATGGTGCTAGGTGGCGCCACTTTGGTGCTACTCAGCGCCACTTTGGTGCCTTCGCTGCAAAGTTCGTAAACTGGCGCGGGTTTGCGTCAGTGTGGTGCCGGTCCGCGCCATGCTTCTGGGACTTGTAGTGTACTGCACCCGTGTAGAATTGCATTAACAGGCTTTTATAATTCTCACTTCTTTTTCCTGTAAAAATACAACTAAAAGGTGAATATTACTGACATACAAAGAATCAACATAATTAACAAATATGTATTTAAATTGCTCTCTTATGACTCAATTCTTGTCAATTTTAACACAGAAAAATCACACTTGCTAGAGGCACATCAACATCCAAATCACAATGGCCTTAAACGCTTCAGCAGATGCAATTGCTCCTACATTTAGAAAACTGGAACTTATAATAGGGGAATAACCAATTTGAGGGATGCCCCTAATTATTTCCGGCAAGTGATTATGAGGCAAAATCTTCTTATTGATTCCAGATGCAGGTGGCTTGATATTGCTTTTATGGAGACATCATAGATGAATGAGAGCAACTATTGTTGGCTTGGGAAGCCTCTTTAAATATACTTTTTCCGTGGTGAAGGATTTATATACGGGCTTTAATATATTAGTCCAAAGCAGGGATTGTGATTTGATGAGAATGAGGTGCTACCCTCACCTTAAATTTAGCTTATTTGACTCTTTGAAATAAATTCATAACCCTAAAAATTTAAGGAATTAATATTTTAAGAATAAATATTTTGGATAGTTTGAGTCAATGTTATTAAACTTGAATGGGTCATCGATACAGTCAAAATACTAGGTCAATGAGTCGTTGGCTCAACCGATTAAATTAAATCATTTTCAAAAAAATTAGTTTCCATTGGAAATAGATTTAATATGAACGAAGATTGACTTGTTAATTCAAGGAATGCATGTTAGAATGTCATAGTTATTAATGATAGGACGGGTTAGGTGCATATAATTATGTATATGGGTACTTTATTATGGTAAAAGAATGATATTCATTAAATGAAACTGCTTAAGAAAGAGATAATTCCTTGAAGGAGAAGGTTATTAATTAACGAGATGAAGCATCTCCGATGAGATGATATGACACAATTTGAGTTGAGAAAAAAAAAATTTCACTTACCAAACAAAAAATAAAATAAAATTGTTTCTTATTAGATAGAGTTGCCCCTAAGGCTGGGACAAGGAACTTGACTTGAGACTGATATGAGTAAAAGAGTTCGGAGAAGCCTGTTGTAACTTGTAAATTTACTTACGTATACCACACTTAAATGCTATTATTATTTGAGTGAAGTATGAACCGAGTAACACCTCTAGGTCTCAACTCTAAGTCACTGGTGATTCAAGATTAATATTTAGATTGTAGTGTTACTATGTATTTTGTATCAAAAAGTACTTAACAATGACATGCAAGTAGCAAGTTAAGTAACATGACGTTAATATTTAGTTTGTAGTTGTTACCGTGTATTTTGCATGTAAACTTGCTTGACATTAAATGCAAGTTGCATAACTTCTAATCCAATTTATAACCATGGTGGTACAGCAAATTAGCAACTTCTATTTTGTTGGTTATTCTTTTTCTTTTTTAGAAGTTGATGATTTATTCAATAACAAATTTATTGCCACATAAGTTATAGGGGTTTGTTTTTCTCATGTTGCATGAGAAAACAAACATTTCTTACACATACCATAAGATGTAGGGTTTTTGTTTTTTTAAAAAATAGATGAGACCCACATTTAATGTATCTATGACATGAAATTACAATTCTCCTACAACATAAGATTTATTTTTTCCTAAGTTATAATGTCATTCTTTTTTCTTATGCTAATCGATTTTGGCATTATAATTAAGGGTTAAAGACTTATCACACTAAAATTCTTTTCGTATCTCTTTTTAATGTGACCCACATGTTTATTGTGTATGTAAGAAAAAATATTTTTCTCATATAAGATGAGAAGATTTTAACCCATTAATTAAATGTGAAAATTTTCATTTCTGAATTAAAAGATCATTTCAATCTACCAAAATTTATAAACAAAAATTTCAGTGCAGCAAAGTATTTTTACACGTCGGTGTAACGCCCAGGGATCAAACCAGTTGGCATAAAAAAGTTTGTTCGCTGCAGAATAGTCTAGGAGGTAACTGAAAAAGAAACAATAGATCCAATGAATTTTAAGCTCGAAACTTTGCTAGTGAAAACATTTTAGAAACTAATAACAATGATGATAATAATAATAATAATTATAATAACAAAATAATTAAGGCTAGCCATGAAGCCAACAACTTGCTTCCCCAGATCCTATTGAACATGAAACATGGTTTTAACGTTAGACAACAAGTCTAATATATGCTATATTAGCTTGAGCAACAACCAACTCTCTTCAAAGCAGACACATCATTCTTAAGATCAATTTTCTCTCCTTTGGAAGGCACAGATGCAGTTCCATTTTCTGCCCCCTCAACTGATTTCTTACTAACAATATGGTATATCTGAGTCAGAACTTCTGAGAATGCATTCTCTACATTAGTTGCCTCAAGAGCTGATGTTTCTATGAAGTACAGTGATTCTTTTTCAGCATAAGCCTTCCCATCTTCAGTTGATACAGCTACAAGGTGACGAAGATCTGATTTGTTCCCAACAAGCATCACAACAATGTTTGAATCAGTGTGATTCCGCAATTCCTTCAGCCATCTGTCAACATTCTCAAATGTTGCATGGCGTGTGACATCATACACAAGAAGTGCACCTACAGCCCCACGATAGTAAGCACTGGTGATTGCACGATACCTATAGAGAGAAACAAAGTAAGTTAAAAGCATGCAATTTGGTGGAAAAGTAAAATATGGGCCAGAGCTATATGTCAACAATATACAGGTTTGGCTAGTTATAAACATAATAATTCATAACAATTAGATTAGCATCAAGGATTGTTAAGCAACAATTGAAATTCATGTTCATTTAGGTGGTCATAAATTAAAGGGACAAAAAACAAGATTGGACTAAGCAGTGTCTTGGTGACACACCATGAATATTTTGAAGTTATGGAAATCGATCCCCTCTCATGTTAAACAAAACATGATATGGTCATGTGAGGAAATCACAATCATCCAAAAGTAAATAACCAGTGATGATTTTGTAACTACCTATTTCAACTTTTATTTTTCCTCTTCCCTTATCACTATTGATCCATCTTTGTATGTTTATGATTTCTCCACACGACCATGTTATGTTTTATTTAACATGAGAGGATCCACTCCCTGTAGCTATACACATACCAAATATTCTTATGTTGGATAGTTACATATTTGGTAATTACTAAAAACAAAAATTAGAATCAATATAAAGTCATTAGGGCATACAAAGACTGAAAAAGTGCATACAGACCTTACGAATTTTTTTTTTTGTTGATATAAATTGAGGGAGATGGGAGGCATACCTTGATCTTAACTAAGATAAATTGCACATCATTAATTAGACCATGTATCTCACTTTGCATTTTAGATTTTCTAATGGTGTGTGAGCAAAATCAACTCACTAAACACAGTAGCTGAAAATGCAATAAAAATGAAGGCATCTTTCTTTTTCTTTTTTTCCTTGCCCACCTTTTCTTTTTGTTCCTTAGGGGAGGGGAGGGGGGAGATTCCATTTAGCCCAAGTTTTGTTGGAAAAGTGCATGACTTCATGAATATATCTATAGAAGGTATATAATAAAAATGTAAGTGCTGGGCCGGGGGGAACTGGGATTCAACAAAGCCACCGGAAGAATAATATGAATATCAAGCAAAGTGTTGTCCCGAATATTGTATTATTTATGTCTGCCACACATCCCTATAGCTTTATAATATCAGCCTTTCAAATGCACCCATCAAGTTTCCAATTGGGACACTCAGTCAATTACCAACTCTCAAATGATTCTTCAAGTAAGGTTTCAACAATAATTTCCAGACACAATTTGTATCCAGCGAGAGTCTTTTCCAAAACCCAGGATACTAACAACTTCTTTCATTTTATGTAAGATGCTGTTATGAACACATTTGCAAAGTATGGGACTTAAAGTCTCACATTAGTTGTATGGGCAACTAATGTGGGATTTATAAAGCCTTGGGCACTACCACCCTTTGAGTTAGCTTTTGGGGTGGTGTATTTTAAGGTACTTATCAAATGGTATCAAAGTATAGCTTTATAATATCAGCCTTTCAAATGCACCCATCAAGTTTCCAATTGGGACACTCAGTCAATTACCAACTCTCAAATGATTCTTCAAGTAAGGTTTCAACAATAATTTCCAGACACAATTTGTATCCAGCGAGAGTCTTTTCCAAAACCCAGGATACTAACAACTTCTTTCATTTTATGTAAGATGCTGTTATGAACACATTTGCAAAGTATGGGACTTAAAGTCTCACATTAGTTGTATGGGCAACTAATGTAGGGTTTATAAAGCCTTGGGCACTACCACCCTTTGAGTTAGCTTTTGGGGTGGTGTATTTTAAGGTACTTATCAAATGGTATCAAAGTCTTCCACTATGTCTCCTAGTTGCAATTGAGCGGCGCGGGTGGTGACGTCGGCATTACAGTATTCGCCCAGGGCTAGTAAAAGACTAGCATAAAGCCAGCCCACGTGGGTGCCGGGGCTGCGGAGTGTGATGAAATGTTACGAACCCATTTGCAATGTATGAGACTTAAAGTCCCATATTAATTATTGTTGTAAAAGACAGTGGATGAAAATCCACCTATAGATTCAATTCTTACTAACGATATAATTAAAGTGCAATAAAAATTCAAGAATGGACTAACTTGATTAGAAATAAAAGTATGCAGAATATGATATGGAATTCGAGCCGTTCTTAAATTTTTATTGCACTTTAATTATATCGTTAGTTACTATCTTTGGCATCATACACAGATTCAAATCTATAGGTGAATTTTCACCCACTGTCTTTTACAACAATCTTAAGACAATTTGTTCCCTCACTAATGCCGAAGGTTGATGAACACTTGTATCCCAAAATAGAACGGATTGACATCTTCAAAACAACGGCACTATCGATCAGAAGCCCGAACGAACATTACAGCATGCCTGACGATTCACACCAAAAAGTATGGATGCATGCATGCACGGATGAAGAAAAATTCCGGCACAGTAATGGTGCAAAAAATTCAATAATATTCTAAAGGGGTCAGTGTCTATATAAAAATTCAATAATTTTCTGAAAGGGTCAGTGTCTATATATAGACACTGATTGGACATGATGAACCGCCATGACTAACGGCAGCGAAGTGATACGACTGGTTCGGTTTAAAACAAAACCAAAAGTAAAGAACCGACGGGAAGCAACGTTTTAGTTTGAATTTTGGAGGGAAGCAATGATTGGACAAAAAATAATAAAATAATTTAATAAAAAATTATTTTTATTTACACACATGCGCAACTGATCGAACATGAAACAATCTAGTATTGTGAGGTGGGAGCTTATATACCTTTCCACCTCTTACTTGTCCAATGTGGGACTTCTTAGCTTATAAACCACACAAACCCTTTCAACTTCCCTCTTTCTTTCCTTCCTCAACTCAGTTCTTCTTCATAACCCATAGGATTTAGATACAAATTCCAACAATTATTTCTTCAAAATTCAACTTAAAATGTAAACATCCATATCAGGTGGGCCAAGAGAAAGGTCCAAACTTACTACTTTGCAAGAGATCTTTCATGACATGTTCCATCAAATTGAAAGCATAAAAGTAAATTCTAGTTTAGAGGCATATGTTTAACAAAGGTTGATGCTTAACTTAATGGTGACACTGAATGCAAACACAGACCACAAAAGTTCAAAATTACTTCAGGTCAATGCTATATTGAAGTGTAAATGAGAGAGGTGGGGCTTAGTGAACCGTCAACTACCTATTCCTTTGAAGCATGAATTACTATTGAATCGGCAATTCAATTAAGTGATACAAGTTCACAACTTCTTGATTAGTTGATTATTGGAAATAGAAAAGTAATCTTTTGTCCCCAGTTAAAAGGAAGATCAAGCCAGTGGCCAGTTATTAAAATTCTCTGTTGCTTCACCAATTTGAAGAAGATTATAATGTGGTCGCAAGAGAAATGACTATGGGTATGGAAATTTTAAATTTGTTAGATTACATTACATACTTTGCAACAAACAGGCTCAAACGAGCTTTTGCGTTCTTGACTTAGGCCACTGTTTGGCTGAGATTACAGATGATCAAGGCCAACCAAACCCACTAATATCAACATCTCAGATCCTTATAAATTTATAATGTAGAAATGCAAAAAAGCAGCAGTTCAACACAACGATAACACTTGGATCTAAGACCACAAGGTATGTGATTTAAGGAACAGTTCCAATGTCATCTCATAAAGAAAATATCAAAGTGAATGAACTAATAAAAATTAAGCCCAGATGAAATATCCACTAACAGATACATATAAAGGTTAAATTATCATTAAAGATAGAAAAATCAATATTTTTATTAACAATATACTTGACACCTGTCAGCAATAGAATAGTATTCAACAAAACTGCAAAAGGGAAAAAATTCTGGTTCAAAACAACAAAACATGGGCCTTTCTGTTTCTATATTGTTTTCTCAAACTATACATGCTCAAGTTTATGATTTTCAATTCTCCGTGATAGTATCTATCACATTTCTAAAACATTAAAGTCTTTCCCAAAGAATGAAAATCAACAAGCAGCAGCAAGAATTGAGCACGTACATTCATAAAAGATAAATGTAATGCGAACTGGACTAAATTTGATTGAGGATTAATTGAGTTCAACTGAACATGATTCTAAACTTAAAGTGTTTTTTAATACGCCCATGATTGAGTTGGGTCTTCTGCCTATGTGATGAATTCCTAATACTATAAATATTGATTTACCTTCAATGAAGATTATGAAGTCTTACATAACTTCCTTAATTAGTTAACAATTGAGACCTAAAGTTTCCATCATATTGGAAAAAAAATTTAAATAATTAAATGAATATTTTATTATAGGGCATAAATCATCAAAATCGAACACCATTAGAAAATTGTCCCAATTGCACTGCTAACCTCATAAATCAGAAACTTACTAACTTAAGTCAACAAATGGAGTTCAAAAGAGGAAAAAACACTGACTTCAGTAAGAAAGTTTTAGGATTAGCAACTTATACACTGCAATTAAATTGGATCACATTCAAGGTGTTCAAGCTTCACAGGATCACGATCCACCCAACTAAGCTTAAAAAGATTAAAAGGGCAAAGAAGATCACAAAAAGACAAACATGACCGACCCAAGAAAACCCAAGTAACACTCTACCAGCAACATAACACAATAGCTACACGAAGCTCAACCCAACACCGACCCAGATACCCATTCATCACCCAATTCAGATTCCAGCTAGCAAAGCTACCAAATCTAGCTACTTAAAGCCAAATCGAACACAAAACTAAAAATGGGATGCGAGTTTTTTTTTTTTGTTCTATCTCTTTTACGCGAAATGAAGAAGCAAGAAAGAGAAAAGAAAGACCCAGATGAGAAAATGACCTCTCCTGGCCGGCGGTGTCCCAGATCTGAGACTTGACGACTTTGGAGTCGACGTTCAAGGTGCGAGTGGCGAACTCTACGCCAATGGTGGACTTGGATTCGAGGTTGAACTCGTTCTTCGTGAACCTCGAGAGGAGGTTCGACTTGCCCACGCCGGAGTCGCCGATCAGGACCACCTTGAACAGGTAGTCGTAGTCGTCGTCCGCCCTGTAACCCGCCATTGATGCTTCAAGCTTGCTTTGAAGATCTTGCTTCTAGAGAGAGAAAGAAGAGAGAGGAAGAGAAGCTGGAGGAGGAGGAGGAGGAAGAAGGAGGAGATTGTTTTTGCAGTTGCCGCAGTGAATTAGGAGTGGGAAGGGTGAAAGCGTTTAAAAAAGCGCCAGAAATCTCAAGTGATATTTTTGTCTAAAAAAGGTAGTTTTTGTTATGGGCAAATGATAGTTATTTTTTTTTTTTAATCTCTTATTATTAAATTTTAATCATTAATTTCTTTTTTTGGTAAGTAAAATTAATTTATATCAATTTAGTAAGAAAATGAGATACTGAATATAACCTTTCTCTTTTTCTTCTCTTACTTAATTTTGTTTTGGTTATTTTTAACAAAGTTATTTTCATAATTTTATTTGTTATGTGTGTAGGAAAATTTTTCTGATCATGTTAAATGATAGGTAATAAACCCTTGTTTTAAAATGATTCTCGAACTTACAAATTTTCAAGATATCTATTTTTTTTTTTGGTGAAAGATATCTATTATTTAACTCGTATGGTAACACTCTTAGTTAATTTTCTTTTTGTAATAAGTATTTGGGGTAGGATATTGTAACAATTAATTAAAATTACTAACAATGTTATTACCAGTCAATTTCACCGTTAGATTGATTATGTTGATCCAACGATTACATTTTCCCCCATATTTAATATGAAAGCATTAAATATGAAAAATCAGAAAGGTGAAAATAAATATAAAATATTAAATATGAGGAATCATGACCATACAAAGATGGAGATAAATATAATCATTGAATTAACATAATCAATCTACCGGTAAAATTGATTGGCAGTAATATTGATAATAACCCTAATTAATTATTACAATATCTTATCCTAAGTACTTAGGGAAGATTATATTATTACCAATTAAGTTTACAACTTCTTAGTTCTTACCACCAAATTTTAATCGTTGATTTTCTCTAATCTGACAGTTATAATTTATTAAGAATTAATAATTAATTGATAAACGTAATTTAATAAATTATAACCGTTAAATGAATAGAAATTAACGATTAAAATTTAATGATAAAACATCGTAAACTTAATTGGTAGTAATTTACTTTTTAAGTGGTCATTCTTTTTTTTTTTTATAAAAAAGGAGGGCCTAGCCCAGAAACACTACAAAGACTAAGTGGTCATTCTTAGTGGGTCTTCTTTTTGTCATTTATGAAGTGTGATTTTGTTTTCTTAAATAACAAAAGGTATCATTGCACTATAAAAAATGTGTTGTACATGACAACGCCTCTTTTTTTTTTTTTTTTTGATAAGCCATGACAACGCCTTTTTAATACAAATATATGTGAGTTATTATCAATCAGAAAATTAAATGTGTGGCATGTTACAAATCAGAAAACTAAATGCGTGAGCGGTTATAATTAGCGTGAGCTGTTACAAATCAGAAAATTATTCTAGCTCAAACAAATTCCTATTCTGAAGAAATTTGAATTCAAAAGATATAAGGCCTTTATGAAAATATAAGCAAGGTGGGAGAGCCAACATAAGCCGTGTGAAAAGTGTGTTGCCCAATATCTGCTCCTAGACGGCAGCTCAATTGAACACGTTAAGTTCACTCATGGAATATCGGGTTGGCAGTAATGTCGATGGCTGCCTGATTATCACATAAGAGTTCCATTAGTTGAGAATGATGCATGCCATGAGGAGCAAGAAAGGACTTCAATCAAACTAGTTTTGTTGTTGCCGCCTATATTACATCGATATTGACATGAGACATAATACAACATGGCACGTCTGAATGTTACCTCTAGAAAATGTCATATTTTGATATGTTGGGACACGTTTTGATATTAAATAATATTTTTAATATATGTAATATAATTTATATTTAATACACATAACAGCCCAAAATAAGTCATATAACCAATCAAATATTCAAATTTCATAACATAAATATAAACAAAAATAATTTTTTGTACCTTATTAATTTTTCATGTCAAATTTCGTAACAAAAATAATTAATTTATAAATTATTTTGTTATGTTTACTTAATAAAATAAAATTTAGACATAAAAAAAAGTGTCATGCGTGTCGGAACGTTGACCGCGTATCAAAAATGGGTGTCCGAACATGTCAAAGCATTGATCGTGTGCCCCAAAATATTGACCGCATGTTGGACGTGTGTCGATATCCGACACGCATTTTTCAAAAATAAAAAATAAAAAATTGCGTGTCCGTGCTTCATAGGTTGCCGCAACCACATTGCCACACATTTAATTGTTTCTTTGTCTTCTATGATATGGGTGAAGCACCAAGTACAATAAAGAAACTGAAAACTAATCTATTAGTCAAGGAGCAGCTGGCCCAGTTGCCGAGGTGTCAAAATGAATCCAACCCATTGGTTGACCCATTTAACCCGCCATAAGTTGCAGGCTGGGTTGGGATTTACAACTCACAAACCCGTTTGAACCCACACACATAAGGGTGGTTCAAGATGGTTCAATCCACCACGGGGCAAGTTGACTTCTCGGGTTGTTTAATTTTTTTTTAAAACATTAGTTAATGACCTTTTTCTACACCTCTTCCATTTTCATTTGATATATTTTGGGGAGTATAATTTTTATAAAAATTTCACTTTTTTTAATATCTTCGTTGTTGGAGATAGGTTAGGGTGGGTTGATATTTTCAAGACATTCTTAAAAGGATAGAGTTTACCCCCTTTGCCACCTATTTGTGTCACGGTAGGCATGAATTTAGAGGTATCCTAGAACACGAAGTGCGGCAACATAAAATGCGCTTCTTTTGAGCTTGAATAAATTGAGAAAGAATATGCACTACATAACTTAAGTTTGCGCAAATGACAATGAGATAAGCAAGTTTCCCAATAATGCTTTGATATCATGTCGGGTCACCATAGTCAGGACCATCTTGCGGTGCCAACCGATGACTTTACTCGATAAGAAAATGTGCAAATCGACATTTAGTTAAACTTGTTTCTTTGAAAATGTCAAAGTATCTTTCCGTTGACACATAAAAAATTTCCATCTTTATTTCTAATGCCCAAAATATACTTTAAATTGCCAAGGTATTTAAATTTTTTTTTTTTTTTTTTGATAACACGAAGGTATTTAATTTTGAAACAATTATTAGATGAGTTTACCTCTTGACAAGATTGAGGATATAGTCAATGTGTGACTAGACAATTCCTTGGTGATTATAAACCATACAACAATTTTTGTAGACTACACACCTTATTTACATGGCCTTGACTGGTGGGAGTCTCATGGAGACTTCTTCGTCGAGTTCAATATTGAGAAAAGCATTGGGCACATCCGGTTAATGAATGCCCCATCCTTTTGTAATTGCAACAGCTAAGAGAGTTCTAACACTTACTATTTTCGGCACATGGGCGAATTTTTGTTGAAATCTTCCCTGTGGACTTGTGTTCAATGGTCCCATTGGAGTTGTGTTTAATTTTATGTACCCATTTAAATGGAAGGGCATGCTCCCCGGTCGATAAATTTGTGATACACCAAGTGTGATTATCTTCAAGGGCACAAATTTTGTTGCACATCGCCTGTATCAATTGTTTGCTACTCATGGCTTCTTTGAAAGAGGTTGGTTCACACCCTGCATCAATAAAATCATACTGGCTTTTAAAAGTGAAAATTAAATGAACCAAAATCAAATTGTACCACATTTTTTCTGAATGATTCTAGAATTGAATCACTTTTTTAAATCGGCTTGATTTACTTGAACCGAACCACTTTTTTCAGTTTGACATTTAAAATTGTACCGATCCGAACCGTGCACACATCAAATTTTAAGTAAAGGTAACATGTTCTATCGCCTAATGCTAGCTTTGTTCTAATGCTCTCTCGAATAGGCATAGTATTTCATTAGTTTGTTTGGTTTATATTTTAATAAAAATAATTTTAAAAGAATTAATGCTAAAAAATTAAGTTTTATTAGAGAATGATATTTTAAAAGTAGAATTACAGTAAATGATTTTGTTTAGTTGGTAGAGTAGAATAACTTTCAAAGTATAAATATAGATATTTTTTAAAAACTTAATTATCTAGAATCAATTTTATTGAACAAAAAGAAAAAAAAATTACGTCTCTCAAAATCAATTGTACTCACCACATATATAATTATTTTTTAAATTAAAAATTATCCAAACATTCTTCATTACGGTGACTTTATTTTTGTTGACACAATCGTGGTTTTTCTGCTATCAAAACAACCTATCAGTAGACTTTAGTGTTAGTCTTTTCGCTTGGGTTGTGTCTTCTTAATATTTTGATTTATTTGTGGAAAAGAATTTAATTTTCGATGTGGTGCTACCCGGCTCGAATTAAACTAGTCGAAATCAACTAATCGTGTGTACATGTTTGTTAATTCATATTTTTTATTATTTTATGAAGATTAAAATTAAATAAGAATAATAATATATAGTGTTTAAAGTGAATTAAAAATTGAATAGTAATGTTAAGAATTCTCTTTATAATGAAATAAATTAATTTTTCTCAGTAATACATCAACTTTTATTTTATGATAATATAAAACAAATATTTATTTTGAGAATTAAATTTAAAAAATATCAAGTATGTAGGTTAACTTTTATGTCAAATCGAATGCATTTGTTTACCAAAAAAAGAAAAAAATCCAATGTTTTTTTTTAATATACAAATTCAATGCTTTTATATTGCATTTTTTGTTTACAGAACAATACACATTGGCATTGTTTATTTAATAGAGTTATTTTTCGATTGGTTTTGGGAATGAGAAAGTAATTTCATGTGCCGTTGCTTTTAAAGATTTATACCCGTTTGGACCTCTTATTTCTATACATGATGTTATTTAATTCATATTCCTATTTCTCACTATCCAATAATAAGAAAAAATGGTGACTCATTATTATAGATACAATGTATGTTTTGATGATAACAAATAGGTAACAACAAAAAGAGAATAGCATTGATCAAGAGCATAAAACATCAATCATGTGTGGAGATTGAAGATACATGATGACAAGAACATGTATGTGTTGGATATTTATTATACCCAGTTGTTTAATTGATTTAAAATATATTTTGATGATTACAATCAATTTAATGTTAATTTAATTAATAATAATTTATTATCTTTAAATTACTAATGAGCTGATTCTTTTAAATTTCAGAATAATAATTATTCTGAAATGAAACAGTATTCAAGATAATTGAAGATTGCAGAAGATATGAAAGATATCATGAAGAAAGAGAAGATATGGAAGATATCATGAATAGAGAGAAAAACATGAAATCAAGTAAAATTTAGGATATATTTTATCTTTTTATATTTTATGTAAAAGAAATAAAATATTCTTTGCTAAAGATTTTGATTAGGATTACATTGTATAATAGTATAAGATATTTAATCCTTTACATATCTTAATTTAAAAAAAAAATCAGAAATCTTATTTTTGAAAATTGTATTTAAAATTTCGTATAAGGGTAAAAAAATTTGGTTAGTTTTTGGTATTAATGAAGAACTAAAGTCTCATAAGAAAAATTAAACTCAGGACATTGTGGACCTCCCTCATGGGAAGACATTTGTGGATGTAAGTGGATGTTTACTCTTAAATATAATAAAGATGAAAGCATCAATTGCTACATGGCCAAATTAGAGCAAAAAGGTTTACCTAAACCTAAGGAATTGAGTACAAATAGACCTTTGCATCGGTTGCCAAATTCAACACCATTAAAGTGTTACTTTCTATTTCAGCATACAAGATTTTCCCTTCACCAAGTGGATATCAAGAATGCCTTTTTAAATGGAGATTTAAATGAGGAAGTATATATGAAGGGGTTGAAAATATCAATGGTCCTAAGAAGGTGTGCAAGCTTCTCAAGTCACTATATGGCCTAAAGCAATCTCCAAGAACTTGATTTGATAAGTTCACCTTGATTGTCAAAAGACAAGGGTACTATCAAGATTAAATCTTTCACACCTTATTTGTAAAGTTTGGACCACACATAAAGATAGTCTTGATTGTTTATGTATATGATATTGTGATTATAGGATATTGGTTTGAAGAAATTAATAGGTTAAAGAGGTCCCTAGTTGATGAATTCGAAGTAAAGGATCTAGGTAAGTTAAGATAGTTTCTTGCTTACCAAAAAAAAAAAGATACTTTCTTGGTATGAAAGTTGTAAGAACCAAGGAAGGTATTTTAATGTCTCAAAGGAATTACACTTTATATTTGTTTGAAGAAATTGAGATGTTGGGACATATACTGATAGATACTCCCATGGAAGCAAATTCCAAAATTGGTCTCATCCCATAAAGTCCACTGGTTAACACTGGAAGATATTAAAGACTTATGTGAAAGTTGATATATTTGACACACACACACACACATCCTTATATAAGCTTCCCTGCGAATACTATTAGTCAGTTCATCAATAAACCTAACAAGGAACACTTAGAGGCAATCTATAGAATCTTGAGGTACCTAAAAGTGATCTCATGCAAAGGCTTATTCTTCAAAAAGGGAAACTGTAAAGGTGTTAAATTGTGTACAAATGTATATTGGGCTGGATCTCTAATTGATAGATGGTCCACGACAAGTTATTTCACTTTTGTATAGGGAAACTTTTAGTCATTTGGAGAAACAAAACAACACGTTGTTGCCAGAAGTAGTGCAGAGGTTGAGTTTTGGGCCTTAACTCTAGGAGTGTGTGAAGGAATATGGATATTGAGGCTACTAAAATAATTAGAACCCATCCCTAACTTGCCTGTGAATATGTTTTGTGACAACATGACATCTATAAGTATTGCAAAGAATCCCATTCATCATGACCACACTAAACATGCGGAGATTGATAGACATTTAATTGAAGAAAGATTGAATCAAGCATAGTGGAATTGAGTTATATCTCATCAAATTCTCAAGTTGCAAATGTCCTCACCAAGGCCTTGTCAAAAGTCAAATTTGAAGAACTAAGTTGAAAGCTGAGAATGATCAATATCTACGACCAGACTTGAAGGAAAGTGTTGCCAGTTAAGGTTGATTGATCAACTAGATTCAAGTAGAAGATTGGATCGCGTTTGAATTTTGAGAATCAATCCGCAATTAGTTTTGGTTATATTGCATCGGAATCAGCGATTGAGATCTAATTTATGATATGATTTTGCTTAATTATTTCATTTTATGTATGGTTGACTTCTATGTGCATCTAGCAAATTAATTCTTATTCTGATTCCACACTCTTTTATCTCTTTTCAATATTATCATGATTTTGTAATTAATTCAGATTGAGTGACAGGCCTTAATATAGCCCACCTTTCCAATTTATATTTTATATTGAAGTCTTTATAATGAAAGGTGTACCGTTGGGATTCGATTCTTTCATTTTTTATTTGCAGAGTTGAATTTTTCCTTACTATAATTAGCCTAATTTTATATACTGTAGCTTTATTTATTTGAGCTCGACTTTGCCAGAATCTTGTTATGATATCGACTTCTGTTTCAACCCGGCTATGCATCGGAATAGAAGTGGGCCCAAGTCGTTGGGCAGTTCAGAAGTGGGCCATTAGAACAGGAGCCCCCCAGCTTGGTAGCTAGCGAAGCTTGGTGCCAAGATAATTTGTTTTGGCTTCCTGGGGGGATCTCGGCGCTTTGGGGGTTGATGTGGTGGATAGTGTTTTGGCAGTCGGATAGACCGCCATGGCTCTCAGGGACTAAAACGTCGTTGGCCACTGGCGATTATAATGTCGTGAGTTTTTGGCGATTGGAATGCCATGAGTCTTTGGCGATCGAAATGGAATGAGTCTTTGGCGATCAGAATGCCAAGAGTCTTTGGCGATCAGAATGGGTAAGTGGCCACGTGTCCCCAAAACGTGAGGTGACTTTTCAGTTTTTGAAGGTTTATAATGATGGGATAAATAATCATTGCTTTAAAATGCGCAGGCACCTTAACATCGCGAATCGTGCCCTATTTATTGCGACGTGAGGGATGTCTTGTCCACTCGAAATTACAAGGAAACCCTCCATCTGGTCCATTGCTGGTCTAACGGTTACTCTCATCGAACGATTGGAGTGCATGTGATGTTGCCGGTGCATGATGTGAAAGTTAACTCGCCTTGAAGGCCGATGCATGTAAGGTGGAAAAACAAAATTTTTTACCGCGGAAACATACATGCACACAAGCTTCATGCTTTAAGACAGAATGATGTTACCTTGTTTTTGGCCTGATCAGTTAGGGAGATCAGTTGTCAGGTCTGAAGGGTTCAAACCCTCTAATGGTGATCCACACCACCGTTCGTCAATGATGCAAGAACGCCTTCTTGAAAGCCACCAGATGATCACCACAATGAGGCTTGCTATGTGCATAAGTGGTGAAGGTGGAGGCTAGGTATTCTGTTTGAATTTTGAAATTCGAATTTTGAATTTAAATTTGAAAGTTGGAATTTGAATTTTGAAATTTGAATTTGGAATTTGAATTTTGAAATTCGAATTTTGAATTTGAAATTTTTAATTTTGGATTTTGAATTTGAATGTTTGAACATTTGAATTCAAGTGTTTGAATTCGAATTTGAATTGGCTATGAAAAGTTGTTTTATAACAAAAGGATAAGATGAGATCTTTTGGAATATTCCCTACAACAAGAAAAAGATATTTGATCTTATCCAATGATGAAGTGGTGCGGAAATTTGAATTCAAAGTGAGTGTCATTTTTTTCATCTAAATGTACTACTATTCTGATTTGGTTGGTTAATAGAATCAGTGAGTTAGTTGATTCAAAATTTGAATGCAACTTCTCAATGTATCTGGACTCACAATAGGCGCATAATATGGTTGTTCATATGATGATAATTAGGTCAGAATCTTGAAAGGATAATGACCTAATCTTATAAGGATTCAAATGCAAGGTGGTTAGCAATTTTGAATTGCAAACAAATCCTTGATTCCCTCCAACCATGCGCATATTTGGTGGGATTTTCAAGTAAGAAAATCTTATCATTCCATCCTATTAATTAACCTACATTGTGCGCACAAAGGGTCCAATTATTCACCTTAGGGTTTTTCACAAAACCTAGCCTACACTCCTTCATCTCATGCACCATTCTGTAGGGTAGTTCACTACACCTTTCCAAACAGAATACCTAGCCTCCACCTTCACCACTTTTGCGCATAGCAAGCCTCACTGTGGTGTTCATCTGGTGGCTTTCAAGAAGGCGTTCTTGCATCATAGACGAACGGTGGTGTGGATCACCATTAGAGGGTTTGAACCCTTCAAGCCTGACATCTGATCTCCCTGACTGATCAGGCAAAAAACAAGGTAACATCATGCTGTCTTAAAGCATGAAGCTATGTGTGCATGTATGTTTCCGCAGTAAAAATTTTGTTTTTACACCTTACATGCATCGGCCTTCAAAGGCCAGTTTACTTTCAAGTGGTATCAGAGCTTGGTTGCTTTACCATCGGCGGGTGATGGTACCTTGTTTCTGAAAAGAGTTTTTCACGGTCAAAATCTTTAAAGGGTTAAAGTTTAAATTCTGCATATGGATTTTGAATCACAAATCCTTTAAGGTGTTAAAGTTCTTGTTTTTATGAACATGTAAATTTGATTCTATGTTCATAAAAAAGTATGCATTATGGTTTAGTTTCTTTTTCTTTATGAAAGTCTTAAAAGGAACTCCCTTTTTGAAAGGGTAGATTCGGCCATGGAGGGTACTGAGAGTACCTTGAATGTTTTCTTATTTTTCTCCATGAATTGTGTCATGTTTATATGCATGAAATTTTGTGACAAAATTTATCATATAGTCTACTATATGGTTCGGCCATGAAGGGTTTGTGGCTACATGCATGGTTTAATTTTGTTTTTTTGAGAAAGAATTAACAAGATTTGAATTAAAATTGTTTTAAATTCGGCTAACTAGAGAAATTTAAGAATATGAATCTTGATATTATTTTGATGTTTAAATGTTAAATGTCAAAATACATGTGAAAAATATTATGTGATAATATAATGTTTGTGTTTGCAAGTTTTGAACTTTTCAAGTACAAACTGGAAGGGGATGGTCATGGTGCCCGAATTTAAATTTTTGAATTTTAAATTAATGTGTAATCGCGCCTTTTAATTTACAAGTGTATTTGTAATTTAATTTTTGTAATTTTGTCCCTTTAAAGATGTTTTGGGGTTTCTTTAATTATGTGTAATTAGAGAAATGGGCTAGTGGCGTATAGACGACAAGCGGCCATTGCTTAAAGAAGCAAAATGGACAAAAGCGCGAGCACCATGACTATCTCAATATAAACTGTTTATATGCATGTATGATTAGAACGTCTAGTATGCATGAATTGGGCAAACCGCGTTTTGTATGGTTATTATGTTTGTCCAATAGCGACTAGTGTAAACCGATAGTTGTTTGACATAGGTTACGACTAGCATGATAACTTACAACATGTGTTTGATGAGACCTAATTAACCCTAAAATAAAAGGAACCCTTAAAAGGAATAAATAATTAAGCGTATGATTACCTCCCACCACCAATGCTACTCAAACCTCTTATACATAGTGGTGCTCCATAACTCAGTTGGGACCCACTGTTTCGTTGAGCTAGAGTAGTGTTTGAAGTGTAAGACACTTAGGGTGCTGGTTTAATGCTTAACTAAGACATAAGTTGCAGGCACAACCGGGCTTATGTGCTTAGGGTAATGGTGCTAGGTTGGTTGCATGAGATGCACCACTAAGTGACAAAGAGTTGTCAACCTAATGTTAAGAGAGGGTATGAGATACTGTTGATAAAGATCAACCCATTATTTAAATTAATCTTGCGGTCTCAGACGGAGATTAAAATAAATAATCGCACTCTTAATCCCACTAAGGTAAAATCTAAAAGTAGATTAACCCTAAGTCAAATAGTAAGGGTCATTGACTTAGATAAAATAGTGGGAGGGGAAAATTATTTAAAGTATTTAATAATTTGCTTTTAACTACATAACCGTATATTAACTAAAATCATATTTACATCTTTTTCAGCTTTTAGTATGACTAATCAACTGTCACTGCGTTCAATTCTCGATACGAATAAACTGACCGGTTCAAATTTTATGGACTGGTATCGGAACTTAAGAATTGTTCTTAAGACCGAAAAGATAGCTTATGTTCTTGACACTGCTTTGCCTATTGCGCCTAAGGAAGGGGAAGATGGGTTCACGGAATTTGATTTCGAGACCCACAAGAAACACATGGATGATAATGTGTTGGCTTGTTGCATCATGCTGGCATCCATGTCGCCTGAACTGCGTAAGCAACACGAGCATATGGATGCCCCCTCTATTATCCTTCATCTCAGGGAGTTGTATGATATTAAAGGCAGACATGAGAGGTATGAGACCTTTAGGGAATTGTTCCTGTGCAAGATGACTGAAGGCATGTGTTTTAACCGCCATGTACTGAAGATGATGGCACTCATTGAGAAGCTAGAGGGTCTAGGGTTCACAATGGATGCTGAATTAATTAATGACTTAGTTCTATCATCACTTCCTCCTTCTTTCAGTGAATTCATAATGGATTACAACATGCATGGGATGCTTGTGAGCTTGCCAGAGTTGTTAAGGATGTTAACGACTGCTGAAATGTCTATCAAGAAGGATGAGACACAAGCTCTTATGATTGGTGGGCCTGAAAGGGCCATGGGTAAGGGCAAGGAGCCTGCAAAAGGCAACTCCCTTAAGCCCAAAGGAAAATCCAATAAGAAAAAGGGCAAAAAGAAAGGTAAGGGAGCACCCAAGGACAAAAGGAATGTTGTGTGCTTCCATTGTGGCAAATATGGCCATTGGAAAAGGAATTGTCCAGACTACCTGAAGAGTGTGAAGGAGCATGGTGATGCTTCAACCTCAGGTATTCTCATGATTGAGATAAATTGTTCTTATGCTAATCCGACTTCATAAGGTATTGGATACCGGTTATGGTTCTTATAATCTGCAATGTGTTGCAGGTGCTTAGAAGTCTAGAAGATTGGAGAAGAACGAGGTGGACCCCGCGCAGATGATGAAGCAAGATTTGCTGCTCATGCTGGTGGAGATACCGACCTCATTAGCCTACGGGCACCTTATTGCATTTGAATAATTGTCTTTATGTTCCCGGCATTTCTAGAAATATTATTTCTTATTTAGAACAAGATGGTTTTGCTTTAACTATTAAGGACGGTACATTTTCTATCATTTTGAATGATATTTTTTTGGTACGCTTCTTTAATTAATGGCTTGTATGTTTTGGAAATGGGAACTAAAGTGCTCAATGGAGATGTGAAATGACCTAGGATAGATAATCAATCCTATCTTTGGCACTATAGACTAGGGCACATAAATGAAACAAGATTGTCTAGGATGCATAGAGATGGATACCTGGACTCCAAGGATTTGGAATCCTGTGGACAATATGAGTCTTGTCTAGCTGGGAAAATGATTCGTCAAAAGCCCAAAGGGTCGAGATTCATAGGGCTAGTGAGTTATTAGAACTCATTCACTGTGATTTATGTGGCCCAATGTATATTGAGGCTAGAGGAGGAAACTCCTATTTCATTTACTGATGAAGTAGAGAAACAGCGTGGCAAGATGGTTAAGTCATTGCGATCAGATCGTGATGGTGAAAATCTGAGCCATGAGTTTCAGGATTATCAGACAGAAAATAGATTTCTCTCGCAATTTACTGCACTTAACACACCACCCAAAATGGTGTCAGGAGAAACAGGACTGTGTTAGACATGGTTAGGTCTATAATGAGTTAGACTCAACTTCCAAAATTATTTTGGGGATATGCCTTAGACACAGCGGCATAACTTTCTAAATAGGGTACCGTCTAAATCTGTTCAGACCACACCATATAAGATATGGAATGGTAAGAGACCAGGGTATGGGGATCGCCGGCTTATGTCAAAGCGTTGGCATCAGACAAGCTTAGTGCTTAGAGTACTAAATGTCTATTTGTGGGGTATCCCAAGGTTCTAAGGGATACTGGTTTTACTCCAGGAATGCTGAGTTCCTTGAGAAGGATTGGATCTCTCAAGGAGGCAGTGGGAGTAAGATTGATCTTGAAGAAGTGCAAGATCCACAAGAACAGATTGAGGAACCCGAGTCTGCTCCGCAGGCGATGTTCTCCAATGGAGAAGTAAACACACAACTCCGTAGATCTACGAGGGTCATCCATCCACCTGAGAGGTATAGGTTTGTGATTGAGAATCAGCAAACTGTTGAGGATGATGAACCAAGTAACTACGAAGAGGCAGTCAAGGAGTTGACTCCTCTAGATGGCTTAAAGCCATGGAATCTGAAATGGATTCGATGTATCAGAACAAGGTATGGACCTTGGTTCCTAAACCACAAGGAATAGTTCCTATTGGAAATAAATGGGTCTTTAAAAGAAAGGCTGATGCAGATGGCAACGTTCAGACCTACAAAGCTAGGTTGGTGGCGAAAGGGTATCGTCAAAGACAAGGAGTTGACTATGATGAAATTTTCTCACCAGTTAGCATGGTCAAATCTATTAGGATCATGCTTGCAATAACAACATACCACGACTATGAAATTGGGCAAATGGATGTCAAAACCGCCTTCTTGAATGGGTTCTTGAAGGAGGAAGTGTACATGACACAACCTGAAGGCTTTGAAATCAAAGATCATGAGCATATGGTATGCAAACTACAAAGGTCAATATATGGGCTAAAGCAAGCATCAAGGAGTTGGAATATACGTTTTGATGAAGTCGTTAAGAGTAACGGATTTATCAAGAACGAGGATGAACCTTGTGTTTACAGGAAGGTTAGTGGGAGTAATGTCATCTTCCTAGTGCTTTATGTAGATGACATATTGCTAATAGGAAATGACATCCCCACATTAAAAATAACGAAAGAGTGGTTTTCAGAAAACTTCACCTTGAAGGATTTGGGAGAGGCAGCCTTTATACTTGGTATAAAGATCTATAGAGATAGATCCAAGAGGCTGCTGGGTTTATCTCAATCCACGTACGTTGACAAGATGCTAAAGAGGTTTAGCATGGAAGGGTCGAAAAGGGGTTTTCTTCCTGTCAGTCATGGGGTACACCTATCAAGGGCTATGTGTCCTAAGTCACAGCCTGAGAAGGATCGCATGAGTGGAATCCCATACGCTTCGGCTATTGGATCCATCATGTATGCCATGATATGTACGAGACCATATGTCTCATATGCTTTAAGCATTACGAGCATATACCAGTCAGACCCTGGAGAGGGTCACTGGACGGCAGTCAAAACCATCCTTAAATACTTAAGAAGAACTAAGGATGCGTTTCTGGTCTATGGTGGGGTTAATGAGTTAATAGTGAAAGGGTTCACTGATGCCAGCTTTCAGAGTGACAAAGATGACTGCAAGTCACAGTCAGGATTCGTATTCACCTTAAATGGTGGGGCAGTGTCTTGGAAAAGTTCCAAGCAGGAGACAATAACAGATTCAACGACAGAGGCTGAATACATAGCTGCTTCAGAAGCAGGTAAGGAGGCAGTGTGGATCAAGAAGTTCATAAATGAACTAAGGGTGGTTCCAAGTGTGGATGAGCCCATACAGTTGCTTTGCGACAACACTGGAGCCATTACGCAGTCAATGGAACCTAGGTTTCATCAAAGATCTAAATATGTGCTCCACAGATATCACTTGATTAGAATAATCAATGATAGGATGGATGTAAAAATAGATTATATTCCCATAGTTAAAAACCTGGCCGATTCTCTGACAAAGGCTGTTTCTCAGAGAAAACATGATAGTGATTATGTGGCTTTAGGTATACGACTTGGGTCTGATTGGCTCTAGGCCAAGTGGGAGCTTGTTAGTATATGGGTGTCCTAGAGACAATCTTTTGATTAAATAAAGGACACTAGATGTAGAACTTTGTTTGTCGCAAATAAATGAAAGCATTATTTATTCAGTTTCATATTGTGTCTCGATATTATTGTTAATATTATATGAACGAACTGGATAAACCCCTTGGAATAGAACAGGTATCTCTTGAGTATCTGTGATGAGATCACGATCATGAGGATTCAAGGATATTGCATGTCTATTCCTAATCATATGTTCCTAGTCTAGAGACACTGAGTTTGGGGATCAGTGATCTCGGGTAAGAATAGTATGACTTATCTACTTGTATATGGATACAAGGTAAAGACCTCATGAGCTGCAGATATGGAGATATCTTAGCTAAAGTCGTGGGTGGACCTATAAGAGTATAGCTCGCACTGAACAGACCCAAAAAGAGACTCTATGAGGAAATCTCACAGATAGTGTCATTAGAGTAATCTCTTTATATTTGGGTATGTCTTTCCTTAGACCAGAAGTTATTACCTAGACTGTGTTCTTGAAGGCATGTTTTGATTGTATGCCTCATTTGCCTGAAACATGGAGACTCATAGGTATACTGTTGGGCATGTCCTTAAAGGGCACATGGCTAGGGTAATAAGCTGAAGGAATTCATCAAATCTCTGTGAAAGATTAGGTTATCTGTAAACCGGAGAAATCGGGATGACATTTACAGGGACTCGAGAATCCATGCATAGTAAAAGTGATCATGAGATGATCTGCCTTTAGAGTCAGTAAATTGAAGATTCCCTATTTCGAATAAATCTTACCCTAAACCGCAAGGGTTGATACATTTCCTTACCCTAAGTTAATGGGAAGATAACCGAGACGAAGGGAAATACATACGGTAACCAAATATGTGCAATAGGATGATCAAGTCATTAATCTGACTAGTTCTGGGGCAACAAAGCATTGCTAGTGCTCTGTGTTGTCATTAATTGGGTTATGGGCTTGTTGGGCCCAAGCCCAATTATGTTAGAAGCTAAGTTGGACCTAATGGGTCACATACTAACACCTTGTAGTTATGATGAACTAGCTTTAAAGGTATTGGGCCTAATAATGGTTGTTAGCCCAAGAAGCTGTTTGGAAGCCCACCTAAATGGGTGGAGGGTGCATGGAGCTTAGTAATGGGCTTGGATAGTCCAATCCATTACTAATTAATTTAATTAGTTAAATTAATAAATCAAACATTTGAATTTAGAATCTAGAATTTGAAATTTGAATTTGGAATTTGAATTTTGAAATTCGAATTTTGAATTTGAAATTTGAAATTTGAAATTTGAATTTTGAAATTCGAATTTTGAATTTGAAATTTGAAATTTTGAATTTTGGATTTTGAATTTGAATGTTTGAACATTTGAATTCAAGTGTTTGAATTCAAATTTGAATTGGTTTTGAAAAGTTGTTTTATAACAAAAGGATAAGATGAGATCTTTTGGAATATTCCCTACAACAAGAAAAAGATATTTGATCTTATCCAATGATGAAGTGGTGCGCAAATTTGAATTCAAAGTGAGTGTCATTTTTTCATCTAAATGTACTACTATTCTGATTTGGTTGGTTAAGAGAATCAGTGAGTTAGTTGATTCAAAATTTGAATGCAACTACTCAATGTATCTGGACTCACAATAGGCGCATAATATGGTTGTTTATATGATGATAATTAGGTCAGAATCTTGAAAGGATAATGACCTAATCTTATAAGGATTCAAATGCAAGGTGGTTAGCAATTTTGAATTGCAAACAAATCCTTGATTCCCTCCAACCATGCACATATTTGGTGGGATTTTCAAGTAAGAAAATCTTATCATTCCATCCTACTAATTAACCTACATTGTGCGCACAAAGGGTCCAATTATTCACCTTAGGGTTTTTCACAAAACCTAGCCAACCCTCCTTCATCTCATGCACCATTCTGTAGGGTAGTTCACTACACCTTTCCAAACAGAATACCTAGCCTCCACCTTCACCACTTGTGCGCATAGGAAGCCTCACTGTGGTGTTCATCTGGTGGCTTTCAAGAAGGCGTTCTTGCATCACAGACGAATGGTGGTGTGGATCACCATTAAAGGGTTTGAACCCTTCAAGCCTGACATCTGATCTCCCTGACTGATCAGGCCAAAAACAAGGTAACATCATGCTGTCTTAAAGCATGAACCTATGTGTGCATGTATGTTTCCGCAATAAAAATTTTACTTTTACACCTTACATGCATCGACCTTTAAAGGCCAGTTTACTTTCAGTCTCTGGCATCAAATTCTACCAGGAAGCATTGCTTGTGTTCCTTCCCATTCTTGCTGGAATTCTCAGGATCCACTGGTGTTACAACTTGTTGGGGGTGTGTGTTGGTCTATGAAGGTGACTTTTGAAGGTGGTCTGAATGATATGTTACAGCAACTTCTGGCCAGCGTTTGGTCTCCTCGAATTGTTGCGCCTTTGTTGTCTTTCGCCACGAATTTCATCGCCAGGTGTGGGTGGGAGATGCTGGCTTCGAAGGCGGTGAACATTCTTCTTCCCAGAATGGCGTTATATGCAGAGGGTGTATCAAGCACTAAGAACTGGATGTTAATAGACTTTGAAGTAGGCGGTGTACCCATAGATAGCCACATACTTGTAACACATAGGGGTTTGGTGACAGTTGCATTGAAGTCGGAAAACTCCCCTATAATAGGGCTCAATTCGCTGATTGTGAAACCTAACGCCCTGAAACAAGGTAAAAATAGAATGTCAGCAGAACTACCATAGTCTATGAAGACTCGATTTACACCAAAATTGGTGATTATGGTTTGAATGACGAGGGGATCATCATGCCCAGGGATGACGTCACCCAAGTCGTTGTTATCCCACACAATATTTGGCTTCAAAGGAGAAAGGGAATTCTTTGCTTTGCTTATGTTCTTCCCTGATATCGCCAAACACTGCTCGAGGTGCCTTTTTCTAGCGTTTGCTGTGTCTCCTCCACTTAAGCCTCCAGATATCATGTTTATTACGCCATGCTTGATTATGGCGGAATATTCTGCTTCTTGTCGTTCTCTACCGATGGGTCTATTCTGTTCTCTATGGGATCTTGAAGGTTCTTCCCTCGGGTCTTGTTCATTGAGAGGTCTATATTCGGTTCTGTCAGTCCTTCATCTTTCAGGCGAGGGGCTTCGCTCTGGGCGACGCCTCACCGGACCGATTTCCCGGGCATGATTGTTGTATCTTTTGAATGCTCCTCCCTTAATCAACTCATCAATCTCTTCTTTGAGTGATCTACTCACTTCAGTGCTATGACAGTTACTGCGGTGGAATTTGCAGAATACGGCGGGCTCTCTGGTTGCTTCATGATGCTGGGGGTTGGTCTTGCGTTCATCTTTGTAGTCAGTTTGCATCACATTGTGTGGTTGGAGTAGATAAGGTCCTCTGCCTACAGGGCAACTGGTATATCTGGCGGGGGGTTTAGTGGTCTTTCTCTCTTCTTCATCGGAATCTTTGGCTTTGCTAGTCCTCTTCTCACGGTTGTTGCTGTCATCTGACCTACTTCCTTTGTATTCTTTTATCCTCATGAACTCCTGAGGTTTTTTCTTGACTCCCTCTAAGTCAGTTATTTCATGGCAGGCTAGTTCATATGTGAAAGCCCATTGTCTCAAACCTGACAACAGGATGTGCACATGTACCTTGGGATCTAGACCCTGAACTAGCAAGGCCTCTTTGTCAAAATGATCTAAGAAGGATCTGAGGGACTCTCTCGACTGCTGGCATATTTTTCGAGGGAATGGACAGACTTGCGTACTGGGCGACTTATCGCGAACAAAGTTTGAAACTTGTTTGCTAAATCATCCCAATATGAGATGCTTCCTGTTGGTAGACTGGTGTACCAGACCAACGCCTTCCCGCTAAGGAGTGTGGGGAAAGTTCTGTACACGAGGAGGTCAGTTTCGCCGTGAAGGGTCATCACTGCCTCAAACTTTTGAATCCATTCAAATGGATCAGTATCTCCCACATAGGTGGTGATATTTGAAGGGCCTTTGAAACCCAAAGGTATAGGGGTTAGGTGAAGGTTTTCAATTAGGGGTTTGTTGCGCCTAGAGGTATTAACGGGGGTAACACGCGTGTTCAGGTTATGCACATTTGCTTCAGGTGGTGGGCAGGGCGCTTGGGGGACTTCAATTGAATAAGAAAGTGTTGGGGCGTGGTGTATGCCATGAGGGGGTGGTGGTAGGATCATATATGACCCTTGAGGTTGGGCGTTAGCTGCGTTATGTGGTGGTATTGTGTAACCGAGAAATGGCATTCCGGGGTTATGGGTGGTACGGGATAAGGGGCACTGATGTGGTGGGCGTAAGGTCCGGGAGGATATCTGGTGGTCAATGGCATTCCATGGTCGTTGTACATTACGATTGGTTGGCTTCGGGGAAGCTGTTGATACATGGCAGGTGGTACTCTTTGGGGGATTGTGACTGGTATGGGCATACCGTAATGCACTCCTGGAGGTGGAGGTGGAGCTGGGGCCAAGTTTTCTCCTTGAACCTCACGTATGGCTACGTGGCGATTTATCTGTGCTACTTGTCGCAGGTTGGGGGCCTCTTTCAATGCTTCATTTCTAGCATTAGCCAATGGTAATTGTGCATCAACGGACTGTAACACTGGTGGGAGGGTCGTAATAACTGCTTGCTGGGCTGGAGCTGACTGTATGGATGACGAGGAGCTAGAATGTACTGTTGGAGCCTGACCTTCGGGGGTGGTTGCTCTAGGTTGGTGTGTCCTCCCCGTAGTGACTGCCATGCTTCGTTTAAGATATAAGGTTTTGCCTTGTGTAGATCTCTTGGTAGGAGAGTGTGAATAGAAGTTTATAGTTTCCCACAGACGCCAATGTACCGATGAGATCTATAAGCCCACTATGTTCCCTTCAGGGATAAGAGTCACTGTATGGGTTATACCTCTAGCACAGGTAGAGACCAAGCTAGGAAGAACTATCCCAAGTATGAATGCTAACAGAAGATAATGGGGGGGGGATGTATGTGTGTGACTCAAGGATTATGGGCAGAATAACGACACATAAGATGATCCCTTGCCTTAGGAGGGGGGTATTTATACAGGAGTGAGAGGTCTGCGCTGAGTGGGTTGGTGTGAGGGGGTCAACCCTCCTCGGGGGCTGTTGGGGGTGGCTGACACTGCTATGATAGCAGTTATACAGTCTCTGCATCGGTGGTGTCAGCATCTGATGCTGGGGGTTACTATTTATTGTATATGGGGAGACCTCCCAGGGGTTGAAATCCCAATGTGAGACATTTTAGTGTCTCACCTTAGGGCGTAGACGCCCAGGGGACATGATGGATGAGGGGTTGGTAGCGATAAGTCAACAGGGCTGACGTGGGAGAGGGAAAAGGGGTTTGTGCCCAAGTCGTTGGGCCGTACAAAAGTGGGCCATCCGGAACAAAAGGTATGATATCATACTACCAATTTTTCTACTACCACTCTAATCACCATTGAATTAGAGGAAAAGTCGATTGAGGAGAGATAGAAAAAATAAACATTTAAATCCAATGGTAATTAAAGTGATAGTGAAGTGGTAGTAGAAAAAATTGATAGTATCACGTCATATAATGAATGAGAAATATAAGGTAGTGGAGTGGTGATTAAAGTGGTCGTGGAGTGGTCGTAGAAAAAATTGATAATATAAATATCCTACCTCATATAATGAATGAGAAATATAACTTTTGCGTTCATCAGAGTTTGTTAGAGAGATACAAAATAAATAATTTAGACTCACCTAACAGCTTAAGCTTTTGGGTGAATTGGTTCTTTACATGGTATCAGAGCCTCGTGTCCCGGGTTAGATTCTCACCGTACCCTGCTTTCTTTATAGTGAAATTTCTTTTTATAGCATAGTTAGGTGAGTGTGTGCGTTGTCCACACTTCAAGACCAATGGTCTCTCTTACGTGAGAGGGGGTGTGTTAAAAAATAATATAAACCATTAAAAAAGTCCTCAACCAACACATTTGAGTTGAAGAGGCGCTTATGAGAGTTGCTCCGAAAATTGTTGAATATAAATATAACATTTACAATAAATGAGAGACATTGATCATATGCAAGGGGGAAGCCACCCTTGCACGTGAGCAGCAGAGCAAAATAGCTTCGTTTTCCCGAAGTTAGAATCATTGTGCGTAGAGCTACCTGCATGGATCTCTGATCACACATATAAATGTCTTTTATGAAGTTACCGAAAGTTATAATGATGGTGTCTTTTACCCTACATTAAATCACTTTTCGAATACGTTGTATGTGTGGTTCCCAATAACTCTGATCTAGCCTTTTTGTACCGTATAATCGAGCGATACCTTTCTAGATCAATTTCAAAATTCAAATTAGTCTTTGCCGACACAAAATTAAAACCCATCTAAATTTGCATACAACACCTACTAATTAACACCCCCTTATAATGTAGAAGTTGAATAAATGTGTTAACTTTAACTTCAGAAGCGTTTAATCCTTAAATGAGTGAATTCAGGGTCCCATCTTAGAATGGACTTGAAAGTTCACCTAATAGTGTTGAAAGGGTGGGGGTTCTTCAAACTTCATATCTTTTCCAAAAAAATTTTAAGGCAAATTTTTTTCCCCTCTATGAGTATAAAAGGCCCCCACTTGTTGATAGCTAGAAGGACCAAGGCACCAAATAAGAAACTCCAATCATGGTACCCTCAGTCCCTACCATGATTTGCTGATTTTCCCCAACTCCTCGTTATGAATGTACCTGAGAAAGAAAGTACTTCTCACCATTATCAATAATATATGTATGCAACACCCCGTGTGTGTTGTTCTTCTTTCACATAACACTTCTCAATGTCTCTGTCTGAAGCCTCTTCTGAATCACCCCCATCATCATATGAAACAGCATTGTCCTCCACAACAAGTCCAAGCATTCAAATTGTCTCAAAATCCTTCTCTGAAAGGCTTCTAAGAAAATTCTTTGATGCATCTCAATTCGATTTTGATTATGAGCAAAGTGGTTTATGGTCTCCTCCAATAAAGAGGACAGTGTTTTTAGTCTCTCCTGGTAAGATATGCTCTGAGGATGACATGTTGAGAAAGCTCAATAAGGCAAACAAAGCTTGGAAGAGACCCATAATATGCATCTTCAACGTATGCATTTTCAGTTAGTTTAATTAGTTTTCTATTTTGATATTTCTCCCCACAATTGAGTTATCTAATTGTTATATATATATATATATATATAGGTGCAGGTTATATTTACAAACTTTTTTGTTTACAAACTCTTACAAACTAGACTATATTCTCTTGTGAGAATACAAATTTTTACAAACTATACTATGTTCTCCCGGAAGAACATGGTGTAATTTGTAAAAAAATTCTAAAAATTTTGTAAACGGATCCTGTCCCATATATATATATATATATATATATATATATATATATATGAGGTAGGATCCTTTGATACTAGTGTCGAATTTGAAATTTGACATCTCATCCGAGGAGCCATTAGATCAAAAAAGATCAACGACTCTGATTTGTAAGCATGTGATACCATTTATCTTTTTTGATCTAACGGCTCTCAGATGAGGTGTGTCAAAGGATCATACCTCT
>JAVKPL010013615.1:0-78216 GCA_032173675.1 Gastrolobium villosum | reverse complement strand
TCATGTGGGCATTAGTCCGGGTTCATGGCACAGATCCATAACAAGTACAGTTGTACATTTGAGCACAAGTGATGTGTTTATTTTTTTTATTATGTAGTGATTTCCTAATTCCCGCATATCAAATTTTATGTGTCACCATTTCAAGCGTGATTGGCATAAGTTTTTTTTGTGTGCTGAGATCTAGTTTGTTCTGGAATCTCTAGATACATACGAATATGTACCTATGTACACAAGTGTAATTTTTTTGGGGTTTTCACATGCATACAAATATGTAGCTAAGTACACGAGTATGCCCTTGAAGAAAGGTTTAAAAGAGAATGGAGCATAATCTGTCCATTTAACATGACTACAAATGTCAGCCCTCAATGTAGAATTCTGGTCCGCAAAAACTTGTTTTATGTACCTCCCCACTCCTATATCCTCTGTTACAAAATACTGGCCTTAGTGAGTGCTCATAAACATTAGATTAAGGGTCATGTTCGAATGCTAAAATTAAAGGAAGAAAACCACGTGGGTGGGTGTGATGGTTCAGCATCTTATCCCTTAAGTAAGTAGTTGAGGGTTTGAACCCCAACTCTTGTGAATGGAATGTATTCTGTGGCCAGCTTTTTACTACTTTGTGCATTCTGTGGCCAGCTTTTTACTACTTTGTGCGTTGACGCATAACTCAAAGGAAGAAAAAGTGCAACGCATATTATACCTTATCTATTTTTATTAGCGGAATCACAAATTATTAGGCACATTTTTGTTTTCCAATTTGTAACATCTTCTGTTATTCCTAATTTATGTAACCATTGACCAGCACATGGTGGTTTGAAAAAATATGATAATTCTTGGTTCAATACCTGATGCACACGAATGGTTAAATGTTTTGACAAGATGGAATGTGAAGGACAACCATTCCATCTTTCAAGAGAACAATTTATTTAGTAGTTCTAAGAGAAGAACAGTAGCTGAGTCTTTGGCGCTTGGCATTGGCTCTCCAACACCAACTAATCTTCGATATAATAGAAGTAGGTACATCCTTATCAAAAAGGGGAAAAAATAGGGATATGAATAGTATAAATGTGTTATTTTTTTAGATATTTGATAAAGGATATATCGAGTGGTCAATATATCATAAGGTTGAAAATAAAAACACATTCATAGTACTATTGAATGTAAACCTCTTTGCATGTGCTGGATCACCCTCATTCACACACCTTTGCATGTGCTGGATCACCCTCATTCACACACCTACAAGTTTTATTATGAAAAAAAAAAAAGGCCATTTTAAAGTGAAAAATAGAAAAATGCGGTGAGCGTGGATCGAACACGCGACCTTCAGATCTTCAGTCTGACGCTCTCCCAACTGAGCTATCCCCGCATGATGAGAAATACCACTATCGTTATTTTCCTATTGTTTTTTGTAAATAAAATCCGACACATGTTCATTATAATAATGCGTAACGATTATATATACCATCTAAAAGATTTATAATTTCTTATACCTCTCTGTATGTCTGCAAACTTTTTCTCTATCACTCAGTCTACAAACCTGAGGTCGGCTTCAAATTGCAGTGAATAACAAATTAATTAAACTATTCTTTGAGCATTTCAATTATTGGATCCGGATGAAGCACACCATTCCTTAAATATCTTCTAAGGCAAAATCAAACTTTTTATTATGTTTCTTAATTTCAATCAAGGTTGATTTTAAAGTTAAATTTGATTAATGATTATTATCAGACGAAAGAATGTATTGCAATATATCTGTATGTTTTTTGGATATTAATATATCTGTATGTCCATATAATGATATAATAGCAATTTATATATTAATTAGAAAGAGACACATGTTATTAAGAATAACTTACCAAATTAAAGATAAAATTAAAAAATTTAACATCTACATTTAATGTGAAAAGTGGAAAATAAAATAAAATAAGTATGTTAAAATAATTTTTATGAATTTAGATTTGACTAAGAACATGATTCTAAGATAAAACATATATTAACACGCGAAACTTGGTATATAAAAGGGAAAAGTATTTTTCCAATCAATTGCAAATAAAGTTATTTTCAATGTGCTCAAAATGATATCGTTTTTTGATTATAAGATTAAAAATTTATAATTATAAAGATTAATATAACTTTGTAATACATTAAAATTATAAAAGCACATCTCTTTCCGTCCCAAAACGATGTCGTTTTGGATTCGCTTGATATAACTTATTTCCATCAACCAGAAAAATCCTTTACCCATATAAAAAAATAATAACTAACAACTTAAATTTGATGAAAGTACTTTACCAAAAAAAAAAACTGATGAAAGTATATATAAAGGGTTTTATAAGAGTTATGTTGTAGGAAAAGTGATTGTGTTATGTTATAGAGATTCGTTTTGTATGCCATAATTCTTTTTTTCAAAATATGCGGGTCCCACAAAATATTATGTGTGTAGAAAATTTTTTATAATCATATTAAATGATAGAATGCAAAACCATATCTACAACAATGTTAAATACCGCTGTTGAAAGAGAAAAGCATCTTCCCAAGCCTCAAGGCATCTTATTTTGCTACTCTCTTCCGTTTGATCTCCAGAGCTTATTACTGTTGGATGCGCAGGATTCTTCTTCTCCGCCAACTGAAAGGACCCTGATTAAGTTAACTTTGTCTTAGTTTAGTTTTCTATTATATTTCGTTTATGTTGCTGTGGGAGCTTTGCCCTTTTACTGTATCAATAAAATAAAATAAAATAATGCCACTATTGAGAGAGAAAAGCAAATAAAAATAGGGAAGGATATTATGTCAACTAAGTTATGTTACTATCAAGTGACTACCAATCAATCTTACCATTAGATCGATTATCTTGATCCAACGGTTATATTTATTTCCATCTTTGTATGGTCATGATTTCCCAAATTTAATACTTTATATTTATTTTCACCTTTGTATGGTTATGATTTCTCATATTTAATGCTTTCACTTTAAATATGGGGAATCATGACCATACAAAGATAGAAACAAATATAATTGTTGGATCAAGCTAATCGATCTAACGGTGAAATTGATTGGTAGTCACTTGGTAGTAACACAACTTGGTTATCATAATATCCTTCCCCAATAAAAATACAAGATATCTATTTATTTAGAGATAGAAGCAAAAAAAAATGGAAGTCTCATATTTTAATTAGTTAGTTTAGGGATTATGTTATTTAGGATATTGGTAGCTTTCCTTATTTAAGGATTTTTTTTATTGAATATGATATTTAAATTAAGAAAATTTATACTGTATTAAAAGTGTGTATTGTTGTAAAATAAAGAAAAAATAAAAGAGATTTAGAGAGAAATCAAGACAATAAGGATTATTAAAATATAACTCTTTATGATTTTTTTTTATCTTGCACTTCTCTGCATAGGAATTCATAAATTACCCATGTACAAAATATATAAGTTAATGGAAAATGTGTTTCTTATGTTGTAGAAATTCTTGCAATCATTTTTAATTATTTAGTACCGAAAATATATAATTAAAAGAAGAGTTTTATATTTGTTATGTTACATGACTCAAAAAAAAGTTCCTACACACACATTTAAGAGGAGAGAGAAAGTGGAATGATGAAAGAGAAAAAAAAAATCATGTGGACCCTACCTCTTGTTCACGTGTCAATATTATTCAAAAACAAATTCTGTTACATTGTCATGTTCCTTTTATACTATTCACAGCGACTAACTAACTTCTCCCATTACATGCTCACATGTATCCAACTACCCTTTTGTATCTCTCCACGTGTTTCGTATTGCTACATGCATTTACAGCTTTACATTCTTAGCAACTAACAGTAGTGGTCCTTTAGTCTGGATGACGGAACCCTCTCCCTACGTGCATGTCCATTTCCATTCGTAACATACCCCCTCAATTCGACCACAATCTTGTCCTCAAGGTTAAGCTCTGGATATGCCTTATTTAAGTATTCCTCCTTTAACTGCTGACGTCGATTTGATGCTATTGTGGTCCTCTTTAAAATTGCTACAGGTACTTGAACTGGTTTATTATCTACTGTAAAAGATGGCATGAAGAATGGTTTCTCTGGTGGAGGGCCGAACTATGGCTTCAACATAGACACATGAAAAATGGAGTGAATCAAAAACACTTTAATCCAGCATATACGTAGCCCGTTCCGTGGCCTCAACTCTTAATGAAAGCACAAAGTGTTACGAAAGTTTGTGGCAGCTCCTGCGTTCCACTGATACTTGGCGATATGGTTGTAATTTCACCCACACGAAATCCCCACATTAGTTGTATAGGCAACCAATGTGGGATTTATAACATAATTTCTCTCTTATTGTGCAAACAAAAGAGTGACCGAAAGAACTTTGGTTGGATTCTTAGAGAGTCCAAGGGTCTGTTTGATTGTGTTCTGGTTTTTTTGCTCTTAAAACTGTTTTGTAAAATAGTTATGAAAGCAGTTATTTTCTATATTTTTTTCTTTTTGAAAGTTAAAAACAAAAACAGAAAACAAAAACAACTCATACATGTTCTCTAAATTTGATTTTAAAAATAAAAAAAGAGTTATAGTTTTCAAAATATTTTTTATAAAACAAATCTAACCAAACGAGATTTTTTAGTTTTTTAGTTTTGAACACTAAAAAACTATTTTCCAAAACAGAAATCAAACCGACGTAAGCTATTTGGATTTTGTTATTCTCTTGTCTTATATCGTATTTGTTTCCTTAAGATGTCATGTACACACCACTCACTATTATAGAATACCAGGGTGTTACATGTGCCATAGTCCAAAATAGAAATACAACTACAAAATAAATGAACCATCTACTAAAAACAAATTACAAAGACCTTGCCGCATGGACATATGCTAGAAACTTATGTTCCAATCTTTCATTATCCAGACGAGGTTCTCGAATTACGTAATGGACACTTTTGACCATTAATTATAAGGTTTTATAATTCTCATTCAACATAACAATTACAATTTTCCTACACACCATTCGATTTCCGTGCTGACATGGGTCCTACATATAATTTTTTCTAACACATGGGTCTCACATGCTTTTTATCTCTACAACATGAGATTTCAATTCTCCTTCAACATAAGAATTATAAAACCCTTAATTATATGATATTGAGTCATCTTCATTCATTCAGAGATACTTTAGTTAGATAATGCTTAATAGGGCGGAGTATTATAGATTAGGGACTCGTGTGATTTACTCTCTTTTTTAATTTTTTTCCTTATCATTTATTTTATAACTTTTTTTTATCTAAGTCCATTTTATTGAATAAACATGTACATTTTACTCATATTCTAATAAAAACACCTTGTTAAGAGGAATAAATTCAGTCATGTTGTTCAATTGATGCATGTGAGCTGAGCATATAGAAATAAGAGCATAAATTCAATCCTCTCTAATATCATCCTTAAAAGTAGTTTAAAATCTTAATCATGGATCTGTTTTGAATTCCAGATAAGTTTATAAAGAATCTATGAAATTATCATCTCAAAAAAAGAAAAAAAAAAAGAATACACTCAAAACTTTCTGCATCATATTCTAAACCCGAGACACTAATACTCCATTTTATTTTTATCTTCATTTTCATTTTTATTTTTTACTAACTTAGCATAATAAGTGATTTTTACATGCCTTTGAGCTCTAAGTTGCTGGTCAACGGACAAGGCAGGGGTGTTAATTAGTTTAGCCATGTATGCAGCTAGGTGGTTTTCATGGATTGTGTATCAAAGGCAATCATGGTTGCATATATATATTGTCCATGAAATAATCATTACAAAATAGCTTCTGAAATAATTTCTTCAAAGACATTATTAACTTTGAGAACTTAGGTAAATATTATCTTGAGATTGGGACATATGTCATATGACTAGTGAAAGAGTCCAATGGGTGGGATTGTACCAAAAAAAAAAAAAAAAAAAGTCCAATGGGAAACAACTGAATTGAGGTGTGTATTGCGCGCTTCTTGAGTAAGCAAAACCCAAATGTAATAAAAGATTTTGTATTGAGCCTAGTACAAAACAAAACTAATTGCAATCAATAACTTCTCTTTTCTGCAATAACTTCCAGAAAAATATACACTTTCTTCATAAGAGACAAGCACGGTGGGCCCGTGCTTTGCAGATAGCAGATTTCCAATGTTTATTTGTACCGTTTGTTTTCTCACTAAGCTCTTAAATTCAACGCTCTCTTACCCTTTCATTCTCAATTCAACGTTAGCAACATGGCCCAAGAGGGTGAGACTGAGACACTAAACCCACCCATGCCCGAGTCCGAGTTAACTAAAACCCGACCCGTTGGCAGCACCGAGTTCAGCTGGTGCAAGGCCGTTCCTGGCGGCACCGGCGTCACCGTCCTCGGCCTCTTCCTATCTAAACCACCACAAATCCCTCTTCTCCAAACTACCCTCCGCAATCTCCAAAATTCCCATCCTATCCTTCGCTCCAAGATCCACCTCGACACTTCTACCAACACCTTCCACTTCGTAACGCCCCCAAACCCCCGCGTCGAAATCCAAGCCTTCGATATCGAATCAACGTCCCATATTCTCCAACGCGAATCCAACGGTCACGATCAGATCGACCCCTTCCACACGCTCATCGAGCACGAGATTAACCGCGACACGTGGCAAGATCCTAGCGGCGCCGACACCGACGTCCTGTACGCGAGCGCGTACACGGTAGCAGATGATCGGTTCGCGGTGTTCCTCCGCCTGCACACGTCGGCGTGCGACCGCGCCGCGGCGGTGGCGCTGCTGAAGGAACTTCTCCGGCTAGTGGCGAGAGGCGGCGGAGACGACGGCGGCGGCACCGACGTGAAGGAAGAAAATGTGAACTTGGCGATTGAGGATCTGATTCCCGAATCGAAGTTGAGCAAGCCGTTTTGGGCGCGTGGTTTGGACATGCTTGGTTACTCGCTGAACTCGCTTCGGTTCGCGAATTTGAGTTTTGTGGACGCTGATTCGCCTAGGAGCTCTAAGATGGTGAGGATGCAGCTGAATGCAGATGAAACAGAGAGCCTATTAGCTGTGAGTCACCACCGCTCTTTTTTATCAAAGTTAATTTCTCTACAGAAATTAATTAATTAAAAAAAAATAAATATATCCGTTGGATCAATATAATCGATCTAACGGTAATATTGATTGGTAGTCACTTGGTTGTAACACAACTTGTCACAATATTCTTCCCCTTATTTAACTAATAAAAAATATCAAATAAAAAGAAGAGCTAATTGATATTAGGAAGAACTACAGTAAAAATCATTCGATATTTAGTTGTTTGGAGGATTGAATAAAGGGGTATAAAATAATTCTCTTATATAATATTTTTTTAATTATGCATTAATTAAATTTTGATTCCCGTATAGAAAATGGATTTTGATCTAGGAACAACCCATAGTTCAAAAAAGTTGCTGTATTGGATTGATAATAATTCTCCGATATTTTTCGGTTAATTCTTTTGAATTTTTGTACTAGCGAAAATAATTGGATAAATAATAACGTTTAATTATATTTAAAATGCTGATTTATATGACATTGATGTTTTTTTTTTTTTTAAGTAACTGGATGATGTTGATGTTTGTTGTGTTGTGTTGGTGTCGTGTGATTTTGATCCTCTCCAATATATATCACAAAAACATTTTTGGATAGCGACCCATCATTATTTATACATATACCGTATCCATAACATTAATAATAATGGGGAAATAGAAGTATCATGTTATAGGAAAAATGCTATATCATGCTATAGACATAATGAAGGTGGACCCCACCACTTCCTTTTCTTTCTTTTTATTTTAAAAATGGTGGGGTTCACATTAATTGTGTCTATAGCATGACATAGCATTTTTCCTACAACATGATACTTCTATTTCCCATAATAATAATTCAATAACTTGACATGATGGGGGCGTTTGGTATGGAAATTTTTTTTAGAATAGTAGGGAAATGTAATAGATAGAGAAATGATCGGAAAGATGGATAAAGTGAAATAGGTAGAAAAATGTAAAAAAATGTTGTTTGGTGGGAGAAAACTTTATTGGGAAAATTAGGTAGCTTTATGAAATCAACAGTGCATTAAAGGTGAGATAACCGGTTTTCCGAAAATCCCATCTTCAAATTGGGTTTTTGAACAGTGCGGATATCTATGTTTCTCATAAATCCATACTTCCTGGATAGATGGGTTTTTGGAGAAATATGTTGAAACAAACATGGTGTTTCTAAAAGCCATACTTTGAGAAATATAGATATCCTTCAAAAATCATCCCAACCAAACACCACCTTAAAAATGGTGGGGTTCACATTCATTGTGTCTATAACATGACATAGCATTTTTCCTACATGATACTTCTATTTCCCATGATAATAATTCAATAACTTGACATGATAGGTATGCTATATTTATTTTAGTTAATATAAGTGAAACAATTGGAGATAGCCGTATAATGGTAGGTATGGGTGACTTTGCTTTTACTATTGGGAGTCGTTTTCCGAGGAGTGATTGAGTGAGGAGACAGACATGGGTCCAATTTTGCACATGTCTAAGTGATAACTCCAATGTCCAAGTACAAACACCTAATGTCTGGTCACCCTTCATATAACTTTCGTTAATCAAAGATGTCGTTAGTTAGCACGATAATTAACTTAGTAATTAACTACACTCACAATGTAATAAGTCCTGCTCCTGCATTCAGTTAATGGGTTATTACTTCATCTGCATCTTTATCCGATTTTACTTATGGGTCTTATTTTTAATTTAAAAATCTCAAATGGTTGGAGATTGGCATGGACAACTTTGTATAGTATTGAGATTCATATTTTCAGAAAATAAAAAGTGATTGGCAAGGAGCCTGTGGTTTGCAAAGTTGAACATGTTAAAGTGATGGCTTCATGGTTCAGAGACCCTACTGTCCTAGTGTTTTCTTTAGCTGTCTATTGGTATGGTTCACACGTGGGGAATTAAATATTTTATTTCTCTGAACTTCTACCTATGTTTCTACTATTGGTTGTCAGTTGAGCCAACCAATATTAGGAGAATATCACCTTGAATGCTCTTTTTAAGGAGAAAACCTTTTTGTAATGTGTGTGTGTTAAAGTTGAGACATGCGATGGAGCAGTTAAGTGTGTTGTAAGCTGTTTAGTTTAATGCACTGAGTGCATGTAAAAAATAATTTTGGTTCAAAATATATCTACCAGGAGCTCTGCTTCTGTGCCTGTCTGTATGCATAATTGTTCAACAAACTGATTCTTACAGAAGCAAGAAATAGAATTATTGTAATTTTTTATTATATATATACTTACTATCATTACATTGTTTAATGTAAGAATGTAACCATTGATATCACCACAATGACACGTCAGCCCATCAATAATTTTTTGCCGGTAAAAGTATTATTAGCATTGGCTCTATCATTACAAAGACACTATTTTCTAGATTCGAACACGTGACCTTTTAATCACATAAGAGCAGCTTCACCTCAAGAAAAGGTCACATGTTCGAATCTAGAAAATAGTGTCTTTGTAAAAAATTTAAGGGTAAAGTTGTGTGTAAGGAGATGAAGACGAGATTTTTATTGCAATCTCCATTTGCAAGCCTAGATTTTCTCTTTTCTAAGAGGAGATGAAGACGACAGCCTTTTTTTTTAAAAAAAAAAAATTATTGGCACGTCACATTGAAGAAGCCACTCTTACTTGACCATTGATCCTGACCCCCTATTCATAATATGAATTGGAATTATCAGCTAAACAAAGTGATCATATTCATATTTGCAGTTGGGATAATTTTGTGGCCAATTATAACTAATATCAACTGCAATTGGTTTTTTTGGGGTACGAATCAGCTGCATTGTTTTATTATTATCTTTTTCATCTCTAGGTATTTGTAATTAAAATTGATGCATTGGATAAAGCAGTGTGAAAAAATTACTATAAGCCTCTAAAGTTTCTTCTAAATGCTAAATGTGTTTGTTATGCATCCAACGTCTTATAATCTGATTATTATGAAATTTGATCGATATGGCATTCTACTCTGTACCCACTTTTGCCTATGATCTGGTAATTTGATGAATTAAGTTAATCATGCATGATCGTGTAGGGATGCAAATCAAGAGGGATTAAGCTTTGTGCTGCACTTGCAGCTGCTGGAATGATCGCCTCATGGACCTCTAAACACCTTCCTGATTATCAAAGAGAAAAGTATGCTGTAGTAACACTTGTTGATTGCCGCTCAATTCTTGATCCAGTCCTTTGTAGCAACCACGTTGGTAAGCCGGAGTCTCTAGTAATCTTAATTCCATTTTTTGTTTGTTTTTTATATGCTGCTTCTGCTACTTTGAAATAATGCCTGACTGGTTTACAGAAAAATGTCCTGTTCTTACTCTTCAGGTCCTATCCTATTTATAATAAATTGGAAAGATGATTGTTTCTTTTATTGTCAGTTAACACTGCACTAGTTTATTCTAACTTTTATTAATTTTTATGTGAGACTGCAAGATGTAATTAAAACAAGGAGCCTGCATTGTCCGAATCCACCAATTTGTTTCACATATATCTTGAGTGAAAACAATTTTTGGATGGGTAGAAAAGGGAGGTTGTCTTATATTCCAATGAAATCAACCCATTAGTATCACTGATTAATGAAATCATTCCCTGCAGCCCTAGTAAATTAATTTTTTAGATAATTGCCTGACGCTCTATTTTTGACATTCATAATTGTGATTCCCCCCCTTCTTTTGACATTTGAATCAAAATTTTCACTAGACTTTCATTGCTTATGTACCAGTGCACTTATAGTGAGAGCTTAATCTTGTAGAGCAATATGGTTCCCAGCTTTTAGACTAATAAGTGACATTAATGAACTTGGGCAATGCATGATATATTGGAGTTTTGAAATTATTAATAATCCGAGCATGTGAAGGCATGTGATACCCTTTTTTAATCGTTTTTGTAAAATTTTATAACATTATGCCAATGCATCTGATGTTTGGTTCAGGGTTTTACCATTCTGCCATCTTGAACACTCATGATGTGTGTGGAGAACCCTTATGGGAGCTGGCAAAGAGAAGCTACACAGCTTTTGTAAATTCTATGAACTGCAACAAGCATTTCTCAGACATGTCTGACCTGAACTTCCTCATGTGCAAGGCCATTGAGAACCCTGGTTTGACACCATCATCAGCACTTAGAACTGCCTTGCTCTCTGTGTTTGAGGACCCTGTCTTTGATGATTCGGCTAAAATGCATGAAGAGCTTGGATTGGAAGATTATGTTGGTTGTGCTTCCGCACATGGTGTAGGCCCATCCATAGCCATATTTGACACCATACGAGGTGGAAAGTTGGACTGTGCTTGTATATATCCATCACCCCTTCACTCAAGAGAGCAGATCCAAGAACTAGTCGATCATATGAAGAGAATACTTGTGGATGGTTGTAACAGTGAAAATCAATAAATTGAACTATAATCCAGTTCTGAGCTAGTGGTCATAATTTTATTGACCAATTCATAAACTTTGTTGTCTCTTCAATTTCAGTTTGTGGTGTAGATTCTCCTTGGTTTATTGAATTTCTGAGGAATTTTAAATGAAGGTAGAAATACAATGCAATTCGCAATGGAGGAAACAAAGCATCTGCAAAAGTTGCTATTACATAAGTTTCTTAATAAAATGCGGAGATTCTTTCTCTGCTCTCAGATTATTTCACTTTGTTTTCTGTACATTCACACACTGATGTGTTCTCTTCACGCAAAGGTGATGTGCGTGGTGCTGTTGTGTTCCAAGCATCTTAGCACCAAGCATTGTTATTCATCAAGTTATTGCTTATCTATTCATTTTTTAGATACGCCAATCGCAGCCGATTAGCAAATTATCAAGATTTTAAAATTGAATGAAGCTTATGACTTGGAGTATCTTACTCTGAAACAACTTGTATAGATGAGTGTAAGTTGAATTATTCAACCCATAGGCACCTTATATCTACCATAGGGCAAGTTAAGTCTGAGCGAAGACACCTAATACACGTGTAAATTTACCCGACTTTAATTACTTCTTTGTCACGAGTCGACTTTTCCATTATCTCCACAAGTCTTGACTTTTTGAGCTGACTATGAAATTAATCAGGAATGTGAGACGGGTCGGGGGTAAAAATATTTAAGTCCCTCTCAAAGATAAACATACGAGGATCGAACTCTTTTCTTTCTACTACTCACCTTGCTGTTGGAACTTTTTTCCCCCCAAATCTATGCATTACAATTTGTAGTCAGACACACAGTTAACTAATTTAGCATGCACAATCGTTGCCCCTGATTACTGAGGTCCCTTTTGCTGCACTGGATGACAGTTGTAAAAGGAGGGGGCACATTTTCTGAAAGTATAAAGGAAAAATATTAAAAGCAAAAGAAAAGCTTGAGCTGAAGATAGATCAATATTTAAATTTTTCTATTATATCAGAACTAATATACATATCAGATCAATTTTAACTGAAAACTGTCTGTAGTTAAGTAATGGCTTAAATTGAAGTTAAAGCTAGCTCAGCCATCTTGAAAAACCTATGGTCTATTCTAAAATCTGGCTACAAAACCCATTAAATATAACCCCACAAAAAGAGGTAATATTTCTGATGCATTTTAACACTAAGCATACAAAAAAAGATGGCATCTTTTTTCTGCACTTTAAACAAAATCTTCAAAAATCTTGCACAAGTCAAACTTTCCATTGTTACACTCTATAGCATTTACAACCTCCTGAAATGTGGAAACACTGCATGGAACTACCAGGCCATTCCTCTGTGCAAACCCAAATTCATTGTAAGCCTTCTCCAACAACATCTTGAATAAAGGGTGAGAAAGGTAACTGGTTGGAACCACATACCTCTGACGCTCCTCCCCAACATAAAGTGCAAAAAAACCATTTGGGGTTGTGCTTGATGGGGTTTCTTCCACATACCCTTTGAGTAAATATTCATTGTATGGAGGATCAGGGTCAGCTCCACCAACAGCCTTCACTTTTTTGGCTAGTTTCTTCAATGATACCATCTTTTTCCCTAGCATTTTGTTTCTGATTAAACTCGGTGCCAAAGGGACTTTGAGAAGATGGCTATTGTGCAAGTTGAAGGGGAGGATTTATGATAATATATGTAAAGAGCTAAGAAGGTGATGGACAAATGAGAGTACAAGGGGAATGTGTCCTTTTGAAAAAGTCCACTTTTCCATGTTTGAATTATTGGGAATCCATGACAGATGAATGTTTTGTTTAGCATGGAAAAATATTCTCAATTCTTTTAAATTGTCTTGAAGTGCCCATTGGCAAAGCCTGACCAAATAATAGTTAAAGAGATAAAACAAAAGTTTATCATCTATCATTTAAAATGATCACGAAATTTTTTCTACACACACAACATTTTGTGGGGCTTGCAGCAAAAAAAAAAAAAAAACTCCAGCACGCAAAACGAATCTCTATAACATAACACAATCAATTTTATTACGACATAACTCTTATAAAACCCTAAAACAAAATATAACTTCATATTGTTTAAAAAATTAAGAAAAGAACATAGCAATGTGTGGCACACTACCACATAAAAAGCATAATAATACGGTTGGTGTGGTTTTCAACTCCACATTTGTTGGTTGTAAATTATTAGGTGGCTAATGCATATGTGTCAATGAAGTGGCGCAAACAAAAGGGTTTGTCCAAGACTTCAAAATATTTTAATATTGGTGACATCTATTTAAACATATGATAACGTTCATTAAAAATGGTAAGACCACACTTATCCAGTGGGTGTAGTTTTTAGTGGTCCACTGCTTAGGAATCATATTTATTTGAAGCTGAAAATTGCTTACATATTTTTTTTCATGGGTTTGATTTGGCTTCTTATTATCTTAATACCAACACCAAGCAACTCCAACCTCTAATCTTAATTGGTGATCCACCAACTAGCAGAATACATGTTCCCACTATACAATCACGCTTTTCTAAAACTCTATGAAATCTTTTTTTTTTGGTAAACAAACTCTATGAAATCTTATATCTTACAACTCCACCACTCTTTTTGCTATAAAAAAGATTTAAGGCTAGTATAAGAAATAGATTACTCTGAAGAATAGATAAAATAATTTTTAAGATTTAATTTCAAAGTCAATTATAAAAAAAAAAATATGTTATTTGAGTCAATGATTTTGGATCTATAACTCCATCACTCAAGACAATAATTATGAAGGAGATAATTCAAAATTATTTTCATTGCGAATAGATTATCTCATAAAATTATTCTTGAATAAATCAACTGTAATGAGAGATGAAAAAAAAAATTTTTTTGTTAATAACTATTAATTTGTCATGATTAAAATCTTTTCAAATAATATAATCATAATAAATAATACGTTAAAAGAATTCTTTCTTCTTTTTTATTAATTTAATTAAAAAAAAAACACCCATAAAGAATATAATACAAGACATCATTTAGCTCTCTCATAAGTCATAAGTCAAAAAGAACCACATCGTGCAAAGAAGGAAGGAAAAACATGGAAGCGATCAAGCGGGGAACGTAACAAGGGTATTCCGAAGCATTATTTTATTAAACTTTATTAATGATAAGAAATTGTTTCAATTTAATCACCGGCTTATTAGAGTTTTATGAACGCAACTATTTTGAAATTTAGTATCGAGAGTATTGCCAATAGCGTCTTGCTCGACTCGAATTCAACTAGTCCAGTAATAAAAAAAAATTAAGAAATTCGAAAAAATATATCAACTGGGTTAGTAGTTGCGTTGAGTTTTTAGTTCCAACTATTAAATTTTATAGATTACGATTACCATTTTATTGAGTTTAATATAAATATTTGAGATATCTTATATTTCTTTGCAAAATTTATGAATATTATAAATTTAGATTCATTTTTTTGTTAAATTATTGAATATATTTTTTTTGGTGAGGAAATTATTGAATATTAAATATATATATACTACATAAATTAAAAATATTATTTAATATCAAAACGTGTCAGTACGCGAAAATCTATATTTTTTTTTTGCAATGAGACATGTCGTTCGTGTGAATGAAATTTTGCTGATGTCACTGCTACATAAGTTTTATGAACACAACTATTTTGAAATTTGGTATGAAGAGTTTTGCTGATGGCGTCTTGCTCCACTCGAATTGAACTAGTCGAGTAATCAAAAAAAAATTAAACTTAAAAAAATACCAACTTGATTAGTTTAAAAAATCGGAAAAATGTTTGTCATTTAACAATTTTAGGAGAGATTTTTAGTTTTTTTATTTAGAATTTAAATTAAAAAAAAACTCATTTTTCTTTAGTTATAATTTGAATTTGGTTTGGATCGGTTGATGAATATTTTTATTAATTAGTTTAAAAAATTAAAAGAAACATCTAAGAAAGAGAATGGTTAATTGTGTGTTCTGGTAAGAGGAAAATGCGTCCATTGAAGACTTACGCCGAAGTTTCGGTGGGCCGGGCCATGGAAATTGTTGGTGGTGGTGACACATATTGACTTGGCGCCACGCGTTGATATTGTGGCCCATTATTGGTATATGCTATGTATATGCCACCAATGACTCTTCTGTTTTTGTTCACAAAAGGGTAAAAATTCAAGGCATCCGTACGATGTTTTTGTTTTTACCTTATGTTATGGCGTTAGCCGTTAGGTACAGAAATTTCCCGTACGGCTTAAGTCAACTGCATACTTGTCAGTCAAGCCGGCATGAGTCAAAATTAGTTGACCACGGTTTTGTAATGGAATTGGACTGGAATCACATGCCATCGTCATATTTGATGATTTTTTTATTTTATTTTTTTTCAATAACACATTTGGTGTCCAAGTTTTGTTATATCACCTAATTTTTTTATGGGAAAAATAAAATAAGATAGGTAAGAAAATTTCAAAAATATCTTATCATAGAAACATGAAATATTATTTTATTTTAAAAAATATTTTTTAAATTAATGTGTTATAATTTATTTTAAATTACTAAAAAATAAATTTTTTCAATATTTAAAGGTTTGAATAACATTAAGGATATGCAAATGAAAAATATTTATTTTTTTAAAGGATATAATTTTATATTATTTTAGATATTATTAAGTTATTTCTAGTCAATCAATGATTATAATTTGTTACGAATTACTACTTAATTAATAAGTTTGATTCAATAAATTATAATCGTTGATTGACGAAAATTAACGATTAAAAATGACACAAAATTATTATTCTTTAAAAAAACAAACATTTAATGTCTCTCAAAAGTTATATCTTGCACATTATTAAGTTATTATGAAAATTGTTCACTTCTGAGTTTAGATCATATAAACTATGAGTTTAATATTTTTTATGTTATAGACTTATAGAAAATAAAATTATTTTCTACACTTATATATATATATATATAAGTACATATGACCCATGTGAAAAGAAGATAAAAAAAAAAGAAAATATAAATTTCATACACTTTTATGTATACATAACAGCTTAGAGGATAATTATATTTCCATAGAAATTAAATCCATAAATTATTTTTCTTTCTCGCTTCCAACAGTATCATTGTTTTCATAGGAGAGGATTTAACTTATTTTGTAATCTTTGGAAAGTTTCGTAACAGAAAACAACGTCAACATCGATTAAAGTTCGAAGAAATTCATTCATAATTCAAGAAGAATATTTAAAAACAAATTCTAACCTATTAGAAAAAATTTATCTTATGGGTGTTTGGTCTAGTGGTATGATTCTCGCTTCGGGTGCGAGAGGTCGCGAGTTCGATTCTCGCAACACCCCTACCCTCTTTCTTTCTAAATACTTCATTTTAATTTACACTTAACCAGTGCAACGTAACCAGAATTAGGGTTCTTTTTTTGCAGAAGTCGAGGTTTTTGATTTGTATTTCAAAATCTTCTTCTTTCTTTTGGGTTTCTCTAAAGTCCCAATCTTTTCACCATGAGCAGATCAGGGCAGCCCCCAGATTTGAAAAAGTAAACACTGCTCTCTCTCAAGTCTCAACTCTGTTTGTTCCTCTTCCACCTTTTTTTTTTCTTCAATTTTGCTTCATATAATCCCTATTAATCTTTGTTTTTTGGATGTGACACTGACAGGTACATGGACAAGAAGCTTCAGAGTGAGTTTGATTCTTTCATCTCTCCATGATTTGTTTATCATTGCGTCCCATTATTCTGCATGTTACCAAAACTTAGGGTGTGGGTCAGTGTTTTTCTATGGGTCATAAAAACAACATTTTTCACTTCCATGATGATTCTTTGTTTTAGCAGCTCATGGAAGTGGTTTTGTGTGGTTTTCTATGGCACGAATTACTAGTTTCTATTTATGTCTGTGTTGGGTAGTTTCCCTTTTATTTGATAGCTAGATTGGTTGGAAATTGGAACTGTTAACATTTTTTATAATATATTCAACTATCTATATTCCATGATGGATTATGATTGTCTCACATTTGGTGTGAGAAGTGGGGGTATTATGATTGTTTTACTTTGTGTTAGTTAAGAACATGAGAGTGTCAATTTGGTCTTATAGGTTATGAGTTCCGAGTACAGTGACCATTTTGCCACTTTGCCACGTTTGGACAAAAAAATTACCAAACTGACACACCAATAGTAAATTTTACTAAAATGCCACGTGGCATAATTCGCTACACAGTGTAGCGAATTATGCATGCAAGTAATTCGCTACACAGTGTAGCGAAATATGCCATGTCAGAACCAAAAAGTGCCATGTGTCAAAATTGTTGAAATTCGCTACCCTATGTAGCGAATTTCAACAATTTTGAACATGATATTTTTTATATTCAACTACATATATTTCGCATGATAGCGAATTAATTGCATACATTTCGCTACACTGTGTAGCGAATTGGGGGTATTTTGGCAAAATTTACTGTTGGCGTGGCGGTCTGGTAATTTTTTTGTCCAAGCGTGGCACTTTGGTCAGTGTCGCTGAGTCTGCTTGTGTCAGTTTCTTAGTATGTGTGCTATGTACAATTGGGTCAAGCTTTAATAGTTCATACTTCATAGGGATTTTTATCTTTGAAAGCAAGTCATACAACTTACAGAGAGAGAGAAATTATGCTATACTCGTGTGTTTCTTTGTAGTCAAGCTGAATGCGAATAGGATGATTATTGGTACTCTCCGGGGCTTTGACCAGTTCATGAATTTGGTTATTGACAATACTGTGGAAGTGATTGGCAACGAAAAAAATGATATAGGGATGGTGGTGAGTTCTCATTCTTTGCATTCTCTGCTTAAGCTATGTAGTCAAGAACTAGCTACTAATTGAGTATGATTGTCATTTTTAAGTTGTTAATCTCATTCTCGCCTACTGCTGCAGGTGATCAGAGGAAATAGTGTCGTCACCGTTGAAGCACTTGAACCTGTGAACAGGACATGACTTGTGTATATTTAGTTTTCAACTGTGTGTATGTGAACTATGTAGTGCTGAGAGTAAAGATCTAATTGGGTTGCACCTTCAAATTAGTGCTACTTTAAAAGTAAAGAGGCTTTCATGCTGTAACTGATGCTTGTGCTGTTGTGCAAGTATTCTAGTAAACTGATTTACTCTAAAATACTTTGCTTGAAATCTATGCTTCCCATATCATTGGGTCTTGTATTCATCAGTGTCTGAAATGAAACCTTCTGTTATGCTTACGCCTGGCTTTCTGACCAATGAATATTAAAGTATATTTTTTCACCAAAAAGGGTGAAAAGCATGAAAGTATTCAGATGCTCTTCTTCTGCGATGTTATTCCCATGTTTTCCCTTGTCACAGTGCCATAATCTTATTGTCTTCCTTGAATGAACAAAACCATTGCACACATTGTGGTTTGATTTACTCAGGCATCTTTAAATATTGCTTGTGATAAACTCGCAACATAATTTAAGGATAGTGAACATGCGTCTGTCATTTTTAATTAATGTTGTGAATTGGAGCTTTAGTAACTGTTTAAAAATCAAATGGGAACAATTGTTTTAATAGAGTTGCTTTTTACTTACTTTGATGATAAAAATGGAGTTTGGATTCATAATAATCTAATTTTCCTCTCTATATTTACTTTATACTGATCTTTCTTGTTTTTTCTTTCAATTAGAAGGCTGGAAATAAAGAGGAAATATGAGGATGAAAATTTTATTTGTTACTCATTTTTAATTGATAGAAATATTTTGTTTGTTCTGGAGCAACAAATTAAGAAAGTAATACTGCACCTATAAAAAAGATCACAATAAAGGCACAACACAAACTATGTTGTACTAGAGAAGGTATGTTCATACCCTCTGAGAGAATCCTAAATTATAAGATCAATTGCAGAACATATCAAACCGATAATCTTCTTCGACTCAACCTCAAACCATAGTTAACCACTTAACCAAGTAATTAGCTGTTTCATTGGCATGCTTAATGCTACAGTAAAAGAAGTTTATTTAAAGTTGGTAATTAAATGTGTATCATCTCTTTTTTTCTTTTTTCCAAAGTTAATCCAATCTTAATTATTTCTTTGAGACGAGTTGACTCTTTTTGATATTCTCATAAGTTTCGACTCCTTAAGCCAGATTAGAGATTAATCCGGAGTGCAGGGTTGCTCCCTTGCTACTAGTATATCTGCTCTTTGAATCTTTGTTAAGTATATTTTTATGGGTTCGCTTTTTGTCATGTGACATAACAAAAGCATTTTACCTGCACACACAAATCAAGTGTGAGACCCACGCTCAAAAAAATAAAAAGTCAAGATACCGAACCGAAATCTTATTGCAGGAAGAAACAATGTCATTCCTATAATATGACAAAGTGATTTTCCTATTTTTATTTGCTCACATGAAAGACAAGCTATCTCTAAAAGAATTTTGTCTGCTATAGTGGGTAGGAGCCTAATATACTTCTTGAGGTTCTAAAGAAAACATGGAACTAAAAGATTAAAGATGTATAGTGTCAAAATCACGAAAAAAAGAAAAAAGGAGTTTACTTAGTATAGTCCGTTTGCACTTGGAGAGCTAATTGCAAACCATGTTCGATATTTGTGCCTGCCATTTTGAATTTGAACATGAACATGGGAACCACAACGGTTTTCTTTCCTTAAAGTTGGTTTTTCTGGCTAGTACAAAAGGTTGTGCTAGGCATATTCTGCTTTTCACTTTTTTTTTTTTTTTTTTACTTCATAGTTCCTAACTTTGTATAACGGGAGAATTACATGATGTAGTTAAATGTAGAGCCTTATCCGTGCCATAAAGATCCCAACAAAGGAGAATAATTTTGGTATTATTGTCGCATTGAGCACTGGTACGAACATCTTTGATATTATCGTTATAATGAGAGTACGTACGAGTTACGACTCCCATTTAAAATGAAATTACAAATTTAATTTTTTTCTCTCTTCGAAAATATGCCAGTATAAATATAATATTTTTATTGGGAGGAGGTAAATACAGCAGTAATATATTAGAAATTTCGCCAAGCCATAGATTATCTTTCTTTGGCATTATATCCGTTAAGAGAAAAAGTCCATGAGTAGATTCTGCTATTTATTTTATTTATTTTTTTATGTTGCGTGAGCATCTCAATATTCGTTAGGTTCCAATATACAGCCCATCTAACACCAATTAAGAATTGGCCTTTTTTTCCCTCTCTTTTTTCATCTTCAAATCTCAGTTGCTGAACTTTCTTGTATGGATTGTAGCACGTGTTTGGTTAGAATTATAGCTTCGAAGTAATCACAAATCCAGGTTGTCATATACAGTTACAATGCTACTTTAATTGCTCAAGCACCTCCATCAAGATGTTGGGTAAGATAATGTTAGACATATACACATTTGTTGTTATGCAAGGACCCCATTAGTTTTAGGGGTTGATGGTTCTCCTGTAACAGAAAAATACCATTTCTCTCGTGTTGAAACAAAAAATGCTGGAGCCCACCTAAATTTAAAAACAAAAAAAATCAAAAAAAAATGCATGGCCTTTTATGGTGAGAGCAGAAGACAGATTAATTTTTTATTTTTTTTTGATAAACGAAGACAGATTAATTTTACTGCAGCAGCATACTATAATTTTCCTTAGTTTTATTAAAAAATTATGTCTCTTCAATTATTCAACAACGGGAGAGAAGCCAGATGTACAGATTTTTTCTTGTCCTATCCTTTAACAAAGTATTCAAAACAAGATTTAATTCTATGCTGACATAACGACAAGTGGTATTGAAATCAGAACACCTTTTGATCATATTGATGTAATGTAAAATTGAAAAGTTTTTATCGGATTGATTTAAAATTAAATATTTTATCAAAATAATACAATAAAACACTTAAAGAATAGTGTCTGTGTGTGTTTAAGTCGCAGAAGGTGCGTGACTTGAGTTCACATATTTTCTAAATGTATTTTGATAAAATATTTAAATTTTGAATTAACTAGATAATTTTTTGCTTTTTACATCAAATGGATTAAAAAAACAACTCTAAGGGCATGTTTGGTATGATGTATAAGACATGATAGTATAAGCTTATACTATACGTTATGACATTTTCAGTTGTTTGGTGTGACCATCGTATAGTATAAACTTATACAGCAGAATCCCTTTATACATCAAAATGATGTATAACTTAATCCGGCCTATGAGTGATGAATTAGGCCTGATAAGGAGTTGATGTATTAATATTGTTTACCAGTACAATTTTCAAGAACTAATATATCATCTCAAATTTATATATTAATTTTTTTTTTAATATATTGATTTTTAAAATATTGGAGGATGTTATTTTATACAATACCGTACCAAACGCTGTATAGTATTAAAATTTAATCATGTTTTATATAATCAGATTTTATACTATCAGATCTTATACTATCATATCTTATCTTATACTATATACCAAACATGCCCTAAAAAGCAAAACATTGACAAGATAAATAACTTACAAGAAGATTTGTTAGGTATATATTACCATTCTGAGCAGCCACATACTATTTAAATCTCTTTACCCAAATGAATTTACTAGTGAGATTAACAATATAGCTCATGCTGCTTGATCATTATTGAGAAACTTTGTTAAAAACAGACCATACCATAGTGCTATAGATAATCAGACTATAAACTATAAGTTGCGCTAGAGAATCAGGTATGTGTCCTTTGAAAGGCAAAGTATATCGTTTTAGGAGGCGTTTGGTTGATGAGAAATTTTTTGAATACTAGGGAAATGGTTGGAAAGTGAGTTTGGTAGGAAAATGTAAAAAAAATTATTTGGTTGACCAAAATATTACCAGGGAAATTTATTTAAATTTGCAAAATCTATGTTTGGGAGAAACTTTGCACATGTTTCTTCACTTCCCTATTTATCTCAAAATACCACATCTCAAGTGGTATTCTGTAACAGTGAATTTCATTCAAAAATCAACAAAAAATTCATTTCTCCATCTATTCTATTTGCCTAGTATTTTTTTTCAAAAACCTGAACCAAACGTGGTATTTTCCAATATCCACTTACACTTTCCCATCAATCTCAAAATAAATCTTCTACCAAACACTACCTTAGGATTATCCTGAAGCAACAATGGTATGAACCAAAGTTCTACAAGAGTTTCCCAAGTGTTATATCAAGAGGGGATGGTGTAATATGACTATATTGACAGCATAACAGTTCATACAAAGAGTGAATAATGTGTGTTTTGATAGTGAAAAGGGGAGGGTATTTATAGGTAGGGTTGTGATCCATGAGGATAGGAGAAAGAGCCAGGTCAACGGAGATATGGTTGAGCCACTATAGCCTGGCCTAACTGGGGCAAGGCATCTTGCAGTCGTTGTCAGAATTGGAACTGGAACAACCGTTGTACAAGGAAAAGTGAAAGAGAAATATTCCAACATAGAACGTTTGGGTGTCTTACGTTGGGATGTTTGATGGGTTAGCACGGGATCTATAGGCCTATGATATTGGGCTCTTGTTCTTGGACAAGCTAATTGAACTGACTGAAATACAGATATTTGTTGTGAATATGATAATATTTTTTCTTTTGATAAACATGAACTAGGCTTTTTTTGACGGGAATTGTGTGATAATTATAATTCACAATCATTAGATTAATGTCAAATAATTATACTTGATTATAATTGATATCAATTAGTATTAATAAAATGACCAGACTAATATCAATTAATTGTGATTGATATCAATTTAGGATTATATCATAAACTAATAGGATTAGACTGATATCAATCAATTGGGGTTGATATCAATTAAAATTATTTTCATGTATTATCGTTACTATTTTATTGTAAATTATCATAAAAAGTTAGTTGGCTAAATAGAATAAGGGTTTATCATTTAACATATCACAAAAATTTTCCTACACTCACAATATTTTGTAGGGTCCGCAGCAAAAAAAAAAACTTCAGCATGCAAAACGAATCTCTATAACATAACACAATCACTTTTTCTATAACATAACTCTTATAAAACCCATAGAATAAAGAACAAGAAAGTTATTTCCTCCCAATTATTCTCCCATTCTCTTTTCTCCCTCAATCAACCTCTCATTCTAGTATGTTTGTCTCTCTGTCATTATGTTCTGATTCTCTCCTTTTTGTATCACATCAAAATCTTCTTGTTACAGATTGTTCAATAGCGAAAATTATTTTCCATAATTATGTAATGAAAAAATACATCATTTGACAATCATCATAATGAAAATAATCTATTTTGAGAAATAAATCGAAAGTTGCTCCATTTAAAAAAAAAACACTTTTTCTATGATTCTGGTCTTATTCAAAAATCATTTTTCCGAGGTTGGAAGCTACTGGGTTAATTTTATGCTAAATTTTGTTAGTAAAAAATTAATCTAAAATATTTTTGATTAATTAAAATAAAAATATTAAATTAAAAGTCCTAAGCATTTGATATATCAAATACTCAACAAATTGTGAAATTTTTTTAATTAATTAAAAACTTTATCAGACTAATTTATTAAGAAGATTTAAAAATAAATTTGGTATTTTATCTGGATGATTATCTCATTCATTTGGGAGTCTTTAAATAGGCGCAAAGATCTGTAGCAGTCGCATAAGATCTATAACAGTCTAACAAATAAATACTACCTTATCTAAACACCATATCTACGGTTACAAGAGTAAACATCCTATCTACGATTACAAAAGATATTCTCATAACGACTAATATACCGTTACATAATTAATATATCGTTATATTATTAATATACCGTTACATAACTAATATACCGTTATATAGTTAATATACCGGTACATAAGATTTAAAATTACATCTTTAAGACATTTTCATTCCGCCGACAAAGCCGTCACGTTCAAACAATGATAGCTAAATTAAGGACACCTTGGGACAAATTATAGTGTTTGGGCTGATATAACCCTCAATGTTCCTTCCATGGTGGGGACCAAGTAGTTTATTAAGGCAATGCCTAGGCCTAGGGCTTCTTAATTTAACCATGTACAATAAAATGACCAATATAAATGCATGTTTATAATAAAAAGAGTTCTCCAAAGTAGGGAGAAAAAGAAAGCAAAAAAATAAAAATAAATAAAATACACTTCGCTGAAAATTGGCCAAGGGGATAGATAAGCATGAATCATCACTAAGGATTTTGGTTGTAGATTAGTCTCTTGTTCACTACACATCTAATTTTAAAAATAATTACTTATTTAAAGTTTTACATAAAAATTTAAAAATTATTAAATATCATTAGTTTTATATTTTATTATAGGGAAAATTTATTCTCATGTTACATTACATGAGGTAAGTTTTTAGGATTTGAATTCTCTCATGTAGAAAAGTGATCATGTTATTTAATCATAATCATTTATTTCCCTAATTGATGATGAGATAAGAGATAGAAAAATATATGATTTTAAAATGAGTGATTGTAATCAAATAACATGATTGCATAATCATTTTTTCATTCTTACACACTGTTCGATTACCGTGCAATATTTACCTCTTTTTTTTTTTTTACTTTTTAGGTGGTGATCCCATCACTTTGTATTTATGATATAAAATTTTCTCTCTTACGTTACATGAGATAAATAAACTCTTTATTGTATTGTAAAATAATAAATAAATTAAAACGTACACGGTGAAAACTATTGTTATTCTCTTTGAAATAGACACAAATTATGTGATTAATAAGTGCTACCCCTCACAGATAAAGTCAACTTTAAATTTCCTGGAAAGTTGTCCTATAAATAACGGTTTTATAATTCTCATTTAATAAGAGAATTTGAATTTTCTTATACACCCTTTAATTTTCATGTCAATATGAGTTTTACATATAATTTTTTCTAACGTACAGATCTCACATATTTTTTATTTCTACAATATAAGAATTTAATTATTATGTTGAACTAGAAATATAAAAAGTATAAATAAACATGCAATGAGAATTAGGGAAGACTCAAAAAGTCTGGTGAGGTGGAAATCATTGTGTGCCACCACCTGTAAAGTATTGTCCGCAGCTACATAAGATCTTATAGTACATGTCATTATTCCCTCTCTCTCTCCACCTTCTTCCCCCTTAACAACCTCCCTCTCTCTCTTGTCTCTCTTTAGCCTTAAAAAGCAAGACGACCAGGTGAAGGCACAGGAATGACAGTAACGTCTCACCTTCCAAGACCCTTTTCTTGAATCAAACTCCACTTCACATTCATGTCGTCAAAATCATGTCTTTCCTTTCCCTGAAGAAAATAGAATAATAGAATATCATATCACGCAACACAAAAAGACCAATACTTGTTCCCACAAAATAATTAGTTTAATCAAAACAAGACATGACTAAAGTGGTCCAATCACAATCTCACTCCCCTTCATCCTCAAGCTCTTCAAATCCACGTGGGCACGCAAGTTCCCATTTTGACACAGTGGAGGAAGTGGAACACCATTTGGGTGCAGAGGAGGTTGAAGAAGAAGAAGGATACAGGAAAAAGAAAGAAAGGGACAGAGAGGGAGATCAAGTGTCTATTTTCTCACTTTTGGTTGTTGCTTTAAGGAAATCCATGATTGGTTGTAGTAGTTTTAGGAATGGTGGTGACTTCTCTTCAATGGATATTGGCTTGCCTTCTAATGTTAGGCATGTTTCACATGTCACCTTTGACCGCTTCAACGGTTTTCTTGGCTTGCCTGCTGAGTTCGAACCTGAAGTCCCCAGAAGGGTTCCCAGTGCCAGGTTGGTTCATGTGCATTTGTTCAATTTGTTATGCCAAAAGTTTTTATTTTTTTATGTAATTCTGTTATGTGTAATTACAGGTTATTGCAGCAAGATTATATATATATATATTATTTTTATTTTTATTTTTATTTTATTTCTTCAACAATTTTATATCTTTCATGTGAGTTCTTCTTGTTCTGTTTGACACATGCATGCCAATGGCTTAATCTTCTTGAAGTTTAAAATTCATATTTGGTTTATAACAAATGGCATTTTGCAATCATCTTAAAAGTGAAAGACTGGAATTCCAGTAATTTAGTGTCACAGTTATGTTTAATCTCAGCTCATTGTTTGCTTATGCAATGGCTCTTTTTGTAAACACTTGCAGTGTGATATCTCTTGTCATGTGAATTTACATTTTTCCTCATGGACTGTGATTTCTTATCATGTGAATTTACAATGTTCCTCATTGTCAAAACTTCCTCTACCGGGAGGATAGTGTGACAACCAAATAATGTTACTACCAATGTTACGACAACCGTTTGATTTCCGTCAATCAACAGTTATCATTTATTGCGAATTAATAATTAATTAATGAGTTTGATTTAAAAAATGATAACCGTTAATTGACGGAAATCAACGGTTATCATTTATTGCGAATTAATAATTAATTAATGAGTTATAAATAAGGAAATGAAATAACTGTTACTATTTCTATTTAATACAAAACTCTTATGATTATGTCAATCAACTGCCAATAAGAAAATTAATCTATTTAATACAAATCTCCTATGATTACGTAATTGTGTAATCAATGATTAAAATTCCAACAAGTGTATAACTCCGCAAATATTATCTCATTTCAGCAACCATGGACTCTGATTCCCTTAAAATATTCGTTTTTATAGAAGTCTGATAGAAGCCAGAAATTGTACAGTGTGACATGAAAAAACAGTAATCCTCTTCTCTTCCCAATGCCTTGCCCTGCATCTACAGTTTGTCTTTTTTGCACTCTATTTTACCTGTCTTTATCAAGCTTGAATTTGATGAAATGTTCACACTAGTGTTGTTTCTTTGAGACTCTAGTCCACTTCATCAATGGTGTCGCAGTTAGGATCATAAAACAATTGATAATTTCTTGCAACTCAATTTGTATCAGATTTGCCATTACAGCCCTTGGTGTGATACATGCACACTCCATTTGCACTTTAGTTGACAAACCATCCATCTGTTCATCTACTTTTGGCAGTCTTCTCTACCTGATTCTTTAAATATCTGTTTTGAGTGTTGATATATTTTATTTTATTATCCACAGCGCAAATATATTTGGGGTTTCAACAGAATCAATGCAGCTTTCTTTTGATGCTAGAGGGAATAGTGTACCTACAATACTCTTGTTAATGCAAAGACATTTGTATGCACAAGGAGGTCTGCAGGTATTTTTTCTATGTCTTTCCCTTCCTTGTTAGTGAGAATCTAAAATTGATTTGAATAATTACATTACTTGGCCAAATAATGCCAGCTAGTGGATGAACAATCTCAGAACTTTATCTGTTGTTTGTTTTTGATTTTACCAGAAAGGTTTTATATGATTTGCTGTTTATACTAGACTTGAAGTTGAAATTTTAATGCATACATTCAGGCTGAAGGAATCTTCAGAGTTAATGCTGAGAATAGTCAAGAGGAGTTTGTGAGGGAACAATTAAATAGAGGGATTGTACCAGATGGCCTTGACGTGCACTGCTTAGCAGGTCTTATAAAGGTATTACTAGATTTTTTCTTCAGAATCACTTTTTTTTTTTTTTTTCAGAATACAAATTGGTTAGACATTTCTTTAGAATTTGGTTCTTCAATTGTAGATTTTGGTCCTTTCTTTAATTTGAAAATTTGATAAATAAATTCAGAGAATATTGTTTTTTTTTTTTTTTTGAAATATTCCAATCGGTTCATTGCTTCGCAACGCGGGTCCAGGATTAAGACTTTAAACTCCTCCCAAAAGTGATACTAGGGAGATTCGAACACATGCTCTCACCCCACCTTCTAGCTCCCATGCCCCAACTGAGCTACCACCATTTGGTAGAGAATATTGTTTCAAATGTTGCATAAGACAAATTATCTCATGTAACACGAGAAACAATATTCCCATAAATTAATTTGTTTCGATTCCTCTTCCTTTATTTTTTCATGAGGGCGGATACAGATAAAATTGGTATGTACACTCTTGCTTATTTCATTGAAATGTTGCCCATAAATAGGCTCGGAATTACAAATTACAAATAAATTTGAATTGATGACAATCTGTAACCAACTCATAAAAAGGCAACTCCTAATAAAACGTAATCAACTCCTAATAAATACAAAACGCAATCAACTACTATTAAATACAAAACGCAATCAGCTCCTAAACACAATCAGCTCGCAATCAACTCCTATTACATTAAATTTAAAATTTAAAATTCAAAATTCAAATAACCTCCGATACAATTAAGAAAACTATAGTAAGAGGGTTACTGCATTAATTTGATATTCTTGTGTGCTTTTTTTTAGGCTTGGTTCAGAGAACTACCAACAGGGTTATTAGACTCACTTTCACCAGAGCAGGTGATGCAGGCCCAATCAGAAGAAGAATATGCTCAGCTTGTGAGGCTTCTTCCTCAGACAGAAGCCACTTTGCTAGATTGGGCAATAAACCTAATGGCTGATGTTGCTCAACTGGAACATTTGAACAAGATGGATGCACGTAATATTGCAATGGTTTTTGCACCAAACATGACTCAAGTAAGTCAATATCATGTTTTCTTGTATATTTAGGATACGGTTCTACTCTCAGTCTCTCACTCATAGTTTTTGTGATTGAGTTTATACTAGCCAACTTCACGTTATTGGTTCAACTTCATTTTGGTATATCCGAGTTTATAATCTTTCTCTCATGTGGTTTGTTTAACTGTCATTCATTTAAGTAATCTAACATTTTTGCTGAAAAAAATATTCATGTAATTAGATTTTGTTTTTAAATTATAAAGGTGTTAAGAGCTTCTGCAAGAGGTGATAATTTGTGCTGGTTCTGGAACAAAGTGCAATCTTTTAGATGATTGAACATCTCTTAGGAATGGCATGACATGTCCAAATCAGAAAAGTATTTATTAAGAAGGGAAATTATTTCTTTTTGGCTCTGGTGACTACTTGGAAACTATTCTCCCTCAGTACAATAAATTTGATGTGCTTTTTTATCTTCCTAAAATCTTGTTTTTAGTATGTTACCATTTGACTCAAAATAATAGTGTTGATCTATGGTGCAATATCAGTGTTTCTATTTACTATGGTGAATATATGTGAACTGTTCTCCCTAAGCAGTATGCTTTCTCTTCTAGTCTTCTTCCTATAATGTTTATAGTATGTTGTTTTTATTATAGCATTGATTTAGTTGCAAAAATAAGGTTCGGTATAATCAGTGGCGGACGGGGGTAGGGGTGGCCCCATCCCCCTAAAATTTTGAGAAATTTTTTTATATATGGATGTCTGGGTGAATTATTGAGGACAGGACAAGCACAAGTAATGTGGACTATAGAAATTGCTAACAGTGCATAGATAGTGGCAATTAGAAAAGTTCATGGTGATTCGTTGTAAGGTAAATGAGAAGCCACATGGACAAAAAAGAATTTGAAAACATAAACCAAACAAATAAAACAATAATTAATAATTGATAAATAATTAAAGGGGCATTTTTAGATTGTATTTATTACAAAGCATTTTTGTTTACAAACTCTTACAAACTACACTAAGTGTGACTAGTCATCCTTTAGTCATGCAGTGTACGACCGGTCGTACTTAGTGTAATTTGTAAAAAAAAGTTTGTAAACAGATCCTATCTCATAATTAAATAAGATATAGAAGTAGAAACACTTCAACAGAAACTGGTTGAATATTCAAATTAAAAAATTTAACTGTGCAAAATAAGACAAAAATTTAAAAATATAACCATTTTGTCTTATTAAAAAATAAAATCATTTATATTTATATGATATAAAGCTGAATATGAATTGACAAAAATATAATATATATTAAGGCAAAAAACCACGATACATTTTATAATAGAGTAACTTCATTCAAAAATATATTGTTAGAAATCATATTCGATTTATATTATACAGTAAGTATATATATTTATAATATAAATATTTTTTTTATTTTCGCCCCCTATCATATTAATTTCTGGGTTATAATCAACCATTACCCCTATCTTTTACGTCGGAAACCTTGTATATATATTTGCCTTATTGGTATATTTTGCTCTTTATTTTTAATATATATATATATATCTTTATTTTTAATTTATTTTTCCTTTTAATTGTTTAATGCTATCTTTATTCTTTTTCCTTTTTTTTTCAATCTTTTTATACTTTTCATTTGAATTTATCTATAATCGATCCCAACTAGTTTCGGATAAAAATGACGTTGATGATGTGGCGCAATAATAGCATTTCTGACTTGTCTATTACAGATGGCAGATCCTTTGACTGCTTTGATGTATGCAGTACAAGTGATGAATTTTCTCAAGACTCTTGTGATGAAGACACTGAGATATAGAGAGGAGTCTATGACAAAATCAAATCACGTTTCAAATCTAGATTCTTCTGGTGATGATGGGCACGAGAGCTCTTCACAGGGGATACTCAAGGATGGTAGTGAAAGTGAAAGTGATCATAGTGAAGAGGATACCGTCTTTGTTGCTGAAGAACCTTCTTTACAAAGCCATAGTCATCTTATTGAAGGTGACTCTGAAAGTGATCATAGTGAAGAGGATACCATCTTTGTTGCTGAAGAACCTTCTCTACAAAGCCATAGTCATCTTATAATTGAAGGTGGCTCTGAAAGTGAAACTGAATCCCAAAGTTTGCCTAAACCTGCTGCTGAGAATATAAGGTTGCTGGTTAAGAGTTTCAATGTTGTCTCTCAACTTTGCTCTTTGAGAAATGAAATTGAAGCAAATATTAGAAGTAATAGTAACAATGTCACATGTTCCAGAAAAGTGATTGAGCTGCCAGTAGAAGGTTCTGCAGAGAAGAACAGGAGAAGTGCAATGATTGGGCTTATAAACTCTAGAACTGAGTTGGCTGAAGCTTGGCGGTGAAAGACTATGGACCCTTTGAGAGAATCACGCATTATTCAAAATGGCTGTAGTAATTCAATTTTCTATTTAGAATTTTTTTTTAAAAAAAGTTAAAGTTATTTTACATTTTTTGGTAAAGAAACTTATTTTACATTTAAATGTGCTACATGAGAAGCATTTTTAATTGAATATATTATTTGGATGTTAAAATTAAAAAGATTTTTTTATGTATAAAATTATTAAAAAGTGTTCTATCTGAGCGACAGAGATGTCTACCGTGGGACTAGTAGATCAATATGGGATCTTCTACTCTCCCTAGTTATCTATGATTAGATACCTCGGGGGTCACGAATCACCGTACACAACTATGAGGCTTTAGCCAATGAGGTGGTGTGTATCATAACAGTTAAAAGCGGATTGCGGCCCGTTGTGGCCAACCCTGAAAAACACTATAGCACTATAGCGGAATGGACTAATAGAACCTAGATATATCACACATATATATATGCTAAAAAATAAAAACAATCAATAATAATAAAGAATTACTCCAAAACAAATAGAAATTCCAAGTAGTCAATTAAAAGATCCAAAACATATTCCATTTTTTTGGTGAGAAAAACATATTCCATTTTGTTTCCATAATTAAATGTCAAAAAAAAAAAAAATCAGAATCTTGAATTCCACCATCACCAAAGTCTGCTTCAGCCTCAGTGTCACTAGCATCTATATTGTACAGTTGTTCTGGCACATCTTCAAGTCCTTCAGTTTCTTTAATTTCCTTTCTCTTAGAGCTTGAAGCCAAAGCAATGGACTTTGTCTGGTGTCTAGGGTAAATTAAAGGCTCATCAGCATTGGTTACATCTGCAACGTTACCCCAGGTGATGATATCATTCTCAAATACAAGTTCATTCTCATTTTGTTCCCCCATCACCACCCATATCTCCTACCAACCATTCATTGCTTTCATCAATACCATTTAGGAGAATGGGATCAATCAGATCACGATTGTCAAATCGATATTTAAGAGTTTGGTTATATTTAATATAAACCAAGTACTCCAACTTCTGATGCTCAAGTCTACTTCTCCTCTTGGAATGAATCCATTTGATAATTAACAATAAAACATTTTAGTTTCACAATCAGTTATGAAGCTATATAAATAAAATCATTGAGCATGTACTTACATGCTCAAAAATACTTCAATTGCGCTCACATCCCGAAGAGCTGCAAGTCAGACTCAATACTTTAATGGCAATTTTTTTCAGTGCTTTTGTTTGTGTTCTATACGTCCCCATCATTGCACTGTAATACAAAATAATATGATTAGTTAAATAAATTGTAATAATAAAAGCTTAAAAGGATAAAATTTACGATGAGACACTTTATCCCTCTGTCTTTTGGCTGATTCCATGCCAAAAAGACCCCGAGCTTTCTTATATAGCTCCAATTCATTCATAACCTGGTGCATCTCATCTGTATTTGCAGTTAGCCTCTCGAAGAATTTTAAATAACCATTAACCACTTCTAAATCATCATCCAGCCTTGGATTAGGATAAGAAAATTGAGGGTTAAGATAATGCCCAGCTGCATGCAAAGTATAATATCTTTATACTTATCTTCTTTTCCAATTCCATGAAATGCATTTTGAATTGCTTCTTTGGCCCTATCCATTGCTTCATAAATGTAACCCATTGCTGGCTTTTTTCATCATCAACCATCCTCAGCACACCCACAAGAGGCCCCATAGCCTTAAGACAAAAACTACATCATTTCAAAAAGATGTACTGAGTACAATATCAGTTGCCCTTTTCCCCTTAGGGTCTTTGGCATACTTAAGTTTTGAGCATTCATCAGAAGTGAACATCCTTGGGAGGTTGTTTGTTTGTTTATGCAACCTCTGCAATGTCAGGAATGTTGTAGCAAACTTTGTCACTCCATGCCTCACCAATTCAATTTTGCTTGTGAATTGTCGCATAGTGTTTAATGCCAATGAATGATTATAAATGAAACTTACTAGACTGATGCCTCTTTTTATTGTCCTCTTTACTCTATCAAGCTTTCCAATGTCTTCGAGTATCAAATCTAAGCAATGTGCAGCACATGGAGTTCAAAACAAATGATGTCTCTTAGCTTGTAAAAATTTCCCTAACATCACAAGCATAAACTTAAATAAGAAAACGAGTCACAAATAAATTGAAATATTAAGAATTGAATGAGTTTACTGTCTCTTACCCGCCAAAACATAATTGCTTCCATTGTCGGTCACCACTTGAACAACATTTTGTTCACCAATCTCCATCACAAAAGTGTCCAGAAGTTGACATAATTTCTCACCAGTCTTGACATAAGAAGAAGCATCAACACTCTTGACAAACATAGTTCTTGATGGACAATTCACCAAGAAATTGATCAAAGTTCTACCCTTCTTATCCGTCCATCCGTCAGACATAATAGAACATCTGTAGTTTACTCTCTCTATCTCATGCTCCTTCAATAATTCTTTGGTGTACTCTAACTCCTTTTGAAGGAGTGTAACTCTACATTCATAATAACATGGAACCTTCAAATGAGGACCATAGCTCCCTATTGCTTCAACCATCAACCTGAAACTTCTAGAGCGTACAACATTGAAAGGTATCCCATTTGTTACTAAAAACCTTTCAATATATTGAACTGTTCTGGCTCTAGCTTCTTTATCACAAGCATCATTGATGCTTGTTTGCCTTTTCCCCAACTTGATGCTGTTTTCTGGTTTTTTTAAAAGAAGTAGGTCCATGGGACCTTTCACAATCTTGCTTTTCTTGGCAGGAATAGTAGAGGAATCACTACCAGATGTTACTCCCTTTTTTCCAGTTCGAATATTACGAATTTCTCCCACCTCTTCAAGCTCATCATCATCTTCTTGTAGCTCATTTAGGGAAGCATTTTTATCAGGTAGCTTCCTCCTTCCTTCAAAGCATTTCTTACTTCAGGGGGTTTTCTTACATGACTCTACATCTCCCTTTATCCCCATTTGGAGGTATTTAGCCCTGGTAATTTCACCTGTTGTTGTCTTCTTACAATAGTCACATGTCACATTCCTTCTGTTATTGATATCCTTCAAGGAATTCCATTGCCATGCTATATCACGATATGGACGCGATGGTTTAACCAAAGCACAAGAAGAGGGAGACTCTTGTGTAGTGTCATTGGTTGCCATCACTATCTACATTTATTATTATAGAGGGTAAAAAAAGAAAGAAAAGAAATCAATTACAAGGATGATGTGAGTCTTGTGGTGTAGTTATAGGCAAAAAAAGAAATATGTTTAATAATTCACAGTTACAAAATAGTAAAAAAAGTTATAATTATAACTTCTTTTTTTAATTTATAATTTTTTTTTCTAAAATTATTATTTTGTATTTGAATAATATTTTAAAATTATTTAAAATAAAAATATATATATTTTTTAACTTATTTTACAAACAAAAAATAATTAACTTTTAGATATTATTAAGTGTGTTTAATAATCCACAGTTTGTAAAATAAAAAATATATATAACTTTTTTTGTAAAAAAATGCGTAGTTTTTTTGTAAAAAAAAATCATAATTTTGTTGTACAAAAAAATTCATAATTTTCTTGTAAAAATGAATTCGTAACTTTTTTGTAAAAAGAAATTCGTAACTTTTTTGTAAAATAAATTCATAATCTTTTTAAGTAAATTGAAAGTAATGTTTCAAAAAAATTTGAAAGTAATGTATCAAAAAATAATTCACAGTTTGTAAAATATTAAAAAAAATACATAATTTTTATTTAAGTAAATTGAAAGTGATATATCAAAAAAAAAATGAAAGTAATATATGTCCGGACTCTACCGAGCATTAACCTATTATGAGAGTCAGAAAAAATAACCAAGAAAAAAAAATGAAGGACAAAAAATAAAGGGAAGAAATAAAAAAAAAACCAAAAAAAGGAGGGTAGAAAAAATTAAAAGAAAAAAAATAGAAGAGTAGAAATAAAATAATAGAAAAAAATAAGATGGTAAAACTAAAAAGAATAGAATAAAGTTAAAAAACTTACAGATTTGTAGCTAGGAATCTGTGAATAGAAAATATTAAATAAAAAGAAAGGAAAGCTGCCAACGTTGAATAGATAGGTCTGTATCGGTGAAGTGTGTCAGTGGTATTTAAAAGAAAAAGAGAGATCCAAAAGTTAAAAGAAAGACCCAATGGTTTTTAATATTAAATAAAGGACAAAAATATCCAAATCTGTTTTGCCTTTCAGCCTTTCTTCTTCGTGTTATACATCCGCGTTTTTCATCGCTTTTCACCACTTCAGACACCGCTTTATTGTCAAAGTTTCTCCTAGCCTTGGTTGTGACAGGACCGGAGGTGAAGCTAATTGCCTTTTTATTTATTGGAATGTTGTTTCACATTCTGGGCTCCACCCATATTGCATTTCTTTCCTCAATAATCTGAAGAAAGATAATGTTATTTCTGCTGACCGTGGCAAGAATCTGGTAAGGGAAGCCATCTCCCTATTAACTGTTGAATTCCTTTTTTGTTTCTTGGTGCTTGTGTAAGAACTCGCAAGTTAATTATGATAATTAGGAAATAATTCCATAATTGACCCTAATAATTATTAATGGGCTTAGATAATTATATTGAGTGAGTAAAAATGCTGAAAGTCGCTTTTCGGAAGAAAAGCGCAGATACCGGTTCTGCTACTCGGTATAAATGCGTACCGGAAAAGTATCCCGGAAAATTATAAAGAACGCATGATAATTACTAGAATATTATGTAGGACTTGTAAAACAAGTTTCAAGTCGAAATGACGTAATCTGATGCCAGAACTGATACTGGCTATGGAAAAGCGCGTACCGGAAAGGTGCTCCGAAAAATAAAATAAAAATATGACAAATCTTAGAAAAATGCGTAGGTCTAGGATCCGAAGTTTGGGATCAATATCTTTTACTTTGCGATTAAGGCTAATACTGCGCGATTAGTGGATTGTGCCTATAAATAGACACATTTAGTGGGCACATAACCCTAGGCAGCCACCATCATACGTGAGAGGCTGAGTTTGCTGAGTGTTGGCACTGTTTCATTGTTTCCTTTCACCATTTGTGAGTTTGGCAACCCTTTTCTTCCATCTTCTTCACCATTCCTCCTTCCAAGCAACTAGAGTGTGTCTTGGGTGAGGGTGGTGCAACCTTTTCTGAGTTGAGAAGGCTGTGTGTGTGAGGTTAGTGAGCTGAACTTGAAGCTTTAGTGATGGCTACCTTGTGGTAGTCATTGTGAGCTTCAAAGTGCCACCTTGTGGTGCAAGAACCCACCTTGGTGTGCCATTTTCGTGCTCCTACTTAGGCTGAGTTTGAGGAACCTTGTGAGCTCCAAGAGCACCATTGTTGGCTGCTCAAAGCTTGGGGTAAGTGTTCTACACCTTTGATCTTTAGTTTAATGCTTAAAGGTGGTGTCTTGGCATGTAAAAGATTAAAATGAAGTAACCAACACCTAAATGAACTTGTATATGCTTAAAGATGCATGCTTTAACGTGTACATGTGTTAAAAGTTGGATCTTTGGGATGGATATTCACGAAATGCAGAAACTGCATTCTGTCGTGAGATATCCGGATATCTGTCGAACAGATATCCGGATATCAGTATCCGGATATGGTATCCGGATATTGATATCCGGATATGGGATCTGGGTATCCGGATATGACATATCCGGATATGTCCAGTGTGATATCCGGATATGGCATATCCGGATATGTTCTTCATGATATCCGGATATCCTGGGTTCTGCGCAGACAGTAGCTTTACTGTATGAACAGTAAGCTATGGGGTGTGTGTGGACCCTAGTTTAAGGAAGTTGAACTTCTGTAATAAATGGACTAAGTCAGAATCACATGATTAAGGGCTTATGGCTTTGTTGGAAGCCTTAAGACGTAAAACGTAAAAGAAAGGCGTAATCTTTAAGTTGTATGCTTGTGATACATGATTATTGATGTATTATTGGTCCATATCAGATTGTGATACTGCTGTTTGTGGACTTGTGAGTGGTTGGACTCTTGGCTTGGATAGCTAGCTTGCAAGGTAAGCTTTCGTGTCCTCGGTTTAGCCATTTTGATGTTCCACCATGTCCCATGGGGATGGGTTTATGCATGCTGTGTTACATGCTTTGAATATTTTGAAATGCTGTTGAGCTGTTTATATGTAATGAGCTATTATGATATGCATGTGGTGTCCACCTAGACGGCAATCCTGAGTATGTAGTACATACAAGATGGAGAAGCATGTGGGTGAGGTGCAGGTAGTATCCATGTACTCATGTAGGCATAGACGTATTCCTACATTTCTCTGGCCAGTAGATTTGAAAGCACACATGACATGATTAATTGCTGCATCGCATGATTTTAGAACTTATACTGTAATACTGTTTTAGAACTTATATTACACATGTAAGTGAGCTTGGGGTGGAGACTCCTTGAGGACCCCTTGTCTTACTGAGATTTCTTGTTAGAGATCTCACCCCACGTTTGGGGACGCTTATTTCAGGATCAGGTAATGTTGAGGGCTCAGGTGGCAGGAGGCCAGAGCTGAGTTGATGAGTTGATATGATGATGTGCTGGATTTACTGTTATGTTTTCCGCTTTGATTATGCTATTTATGTTGAGACTGCTATTGGGCATTGATGCCTTATTTGGTGAGCATGGGGTTTGTCCATGCCACATGATTGTGTTATTGTCTTTTATTTTAATGTTGTAATTAAAGTATCAGGATTTTGACCCAGGCTACGTGTTGTAGTCCTGTGGCTTTAGATACTCACATTATATTATGTACGAGGTATTCAGTTAGATGTCTTGCAATTTACATACAGGCAGTATTTTTATGAAAATGATTAAGTAATCAAGTTGGTTAAGTTAATGACGTCATAATTGAATTAAAGAAAAAGTTATTCCGCATTTTAATTAAGCGTGGCTTAATACGATAGTGTGTTAACAATCCGGGTTAACACGGGCTGTTACATTTTATGGTATCAGAGCACTTTCTAGGGAAAAGCCTGTATGTGTTGCAATAACTTAGGATGAGTCGTTGCGTGTCTACTTTGTGTTCTCTCGGACTGGTGTGTGTTATGATAATGCATGTGTGACCACATGGCGTGGGCCTGATCAACTCATTCTTTGTGTAACTTGTGCAGAGTCATGGTACCACCGAGGAGGAACGTGAGTACGAGCGAGGATCAGACGGATCCTGTCCTGGCTGCATTAGCTGAGATGCAGGCGGCCCGACTAGCCGACCAGGAAGCCACGAGGCTGGCAAACCGGGCGATGCTGGACGCAATTCGAGATGCGAACCGGCAAACCACGGCAGAGGTTCTGGAGGAGAACCGGATGGCCAACATGACGATGATGAGGGTCATGTTGGAGGAGTTGAGGGCTGGTCCTGCTGCGGGCCAGGGTCCTCCACCACCTCCACCGCCGCCACCGCCTCCACCTCCGCCTAGTCAACAGGAGGACACCCTGAGCCAGATGGGTGAGGGTAGTCATTTGACGGGGGCTATGCAGACTATCCCCGTACTTGCTGAGGATCGTGACGAGATCGATCGCCGGCTGAATGCTTTCCGTAAGCATAAGCCACCTACCTTCGACGGATCGTATGATCCCATTGCTGCTGCCAGATGGCTACAGGCGCTGGACAAGATTTTCCGGATCATGCAGTGCACAGATCCGCAGAAGCTGCTGTTCGCCACGTACATGCTGGAGGGCGAGGCCCATGAGTGGTGGACCAACCTATCTCAGGTCTACGAGATGCAGGGTCATGTGATGACGTGGCCATTCTTCGAGGAGAGCTTCCTGGGTCAGTACTTCCCTTATGACTCACAGGAGAGGAAGCAGGGGGAGTTTGACCGGTTGGTGCAGGGCTCGTTGTCTGTCGACGAGTACCTGGCCAAGTTTAATGAGCTGGTCAAGTTCTCTCATTTCCGTATGGCGAGGCCTACTCCTACATTCTTGGCGGCCAAGTTCCGGAGGGGACTTAATGAGGATATTGCTGGACATCTCGCCGGTTCTGCTTCGAGAGACTTCGGAGCGTTGGTGCAGCAGTGCCGCGACATCGAGGACTACTGCCGGGCGAGTCAGGCCAAGAGGGCCAAGGTTGAGGTGCCGCAGAGCGCTGGTGGTTCTACTCCTTGGAAGAACAAGAATTTTGCCAACAAGGGTAAGGGCAAACCACCGTTGGCGGCTAAGCAAGCGCCAAACCAGTTCAAAAAGACTGCCGCTCCGGGGAACACAGCTAGACCTCCTGCTCCCAGATGTTCTGGATGCGGGAAGTCACATTTTGGGCCGTGCTCTACCGGTCAGCTGATTTGCTTCCAGTGTGGCAAGGAGGGCCACTACTCGAGAGATTGCCCGACGGCGAGAGTTGCTGCAGTGCAGGCTGTGCCTTTACAGATGGTTCCTACTGGGGCACCAGCCGTGCCACCTACTACAGGACGAGTCTACACACTTGATCGTCAGCAGTCGGACAGAGCTCCGAACCTGGTCAGAGGTACGGTTACCATTGGTGGTTCAGCTGTTGATGTTTTATTTGATTCCGGGGCAACGCACTCTTTTGTTGCTACCCCTATTGCTGTGGGGCTTGAGTTGCCCAGTGATGTGCTTTCTCCACCGATGCGGGTGACCACCGCCACCGGAGAAAAATGTTTGACCTCCACTGTTCATCGCGATGTAGCGTTTCAGTGGGATGGCCGTGACTTCTCGGTAGATCTGATAGGATTGCCGATGGCCAACCTTCAAATTATTTTGGGCATGGATTGGTTGTCCAGAAACTGTGCAATGATTGACTGTTGTGCCAAGAAAGTGGTGATGTCTCCGGGTGGGTCCACAGCCAGTTCCTCACCGTTCATTTCAGTCCTGCAGGCGAGGAGGGCCTTGAGAGCAGGGGCATTTGGCTATGTCATGTTGGGAGGTTTGGTGAGTGGGACACAGGAGGATCTCACTGGCATTCCTGTGGTGAGGGAATTCCTCGAGGTGTTTCCTGAGGAGATTCCTGAGTTTCCACCGCAGAGGGAGATAGAGTTCTCCATCGACCTATTGCCTGGTGTGGGGCCTATATCGTTGGCTCCATACCGGATGTCGCCACCAGAGTTGGCGGAGCTGAAGAAGCATATCGAGGAGCTTTCAGCGAAAGATTTTATTCGGCCGAGTGTGTCTCCCTGGGGAGCACCGGTCATATTTGTGAAAAAGAAAAATGGGACCATGCGGTTGTGCACCGACTACAGACAGTTGAACAAGGTGACAATCAAGAACAAGTATCCTCTTCCACGCATTGACGATTTGCTGGATCAGCTCAGGGGTGCTTGTGTGTATTCCAAGATTGATCTCCGGTCCGGTTATCATCAGATACGGGTAAAGCCGGAGGATGTCCCAAAGACAGCGTTTCGCTCGAGGTACGGGCACTACGAGTACTTGGTGATCCCGTTTGGACTCACCAATGCACCCGCAGTGTTTATGGACTACATGAACAGGATTTTCCAGCCGTACCTGGATCAATTTGTGATTGTCTTCATTGACGACATCCTGATTTACTCCAAGACGGAGGAGGAGCATACTGAGCACTTGAAAATTGTGTTGCAAGTGCTAAAAGAGAAAAAGCTCTATGCGAAGCCGTCAAAATGTGAGTTTTGGCTCAAGGCGGTGAAATTTCTGGGTCATGTGATTTCAGCTAATGGAGTTGCAGTTGATCCTAACAAGATTGAGGCCGTGATGGACTGGGAAAGGCCCAAGACGGTTACAGAAGTGAGAAGCTTCTTGGGTTTGGCCGGGTACTATCGGAGGTTCATAGAAGGATTCTCCAAGATGGTGCTACCGATGACTCGCCTTACCCGAAAGGAGACTCCATTCGTGTGGACACATGAGTGTGAGGAGTGTTTCCAGGAGTTAAAGGAGAGACTGACTACTGCTCCAGTGTTAGTTCTTCCTGATCCTGCGGAGCAATTCGAGTTGTACTGCGATGCCTCTGGTAAAGGACTTGGCTGTGTGCTGATGCAGAAAGGGAAAGCGGTTGCTTACGCTTCAAGACAGTTGAAACCTCATGAGGAGAACTACCCGACTCACGATTTGGAGTTGGCAGCCATTGTTTTTGCTTTCAAGATTTGGAGGCATTACTTGTTTGGCATGAAGTTTGCTGTATTCAGTGATCACAAGAGCCTGAAGTATCTGTTTGACCAGAAGGAGTTGAACATGAGACAACGAAGATGGATGGAGTTCTTGAAGGACTACGACTTTGAGTTGAGGTATCACCCTGGCAAGGCCAATGTGGTAGCCGATGCTCTGAGTCGGAAATCCGTGAGCTTATCCAGCTTAATGATGAACGATTACGAGATGATCGAGAAGTTCAGAGACTTGAGAGTGAACTCCTTGTTTGGGGGCGCACTGCTTGAGTTAGAAACAGCAGAAGTGATTAATGAGCTGATGGAAAAGATCAAAGAGGCGCAAGTGCAAATAGAGTGCCTTGATTACGTAAAGAACCAGGGCGGTGTGTCTTGGAACGAGGATGGATTGCTGCTGTTCCAGAAGAGGATTGTTATTCCTCGAGGGCCATTGACCGAAGAGGTTATGACAGAGGCTCATAAAGGCCGGTTCACTATCCATCCTGGTGCCACGAAGATGTATCAGGACTTAAAAAGGAATTTTTGGTGGCCGGGCATGAAGAAGGACATAGCGGTCTACGTGTCCAAGTGTCTGATTTGTCAGAAGGTGAAGATCGAGCACCAGAAACCGTCTGGTAAACTTCAACCTCTGGAGATTCCACAGTGGAAGTGGGAGAGTATTTCCATGGACTTCGTGGTGGGATTGCCTAAAACTCAGGCTGGATGTGACTCTATCTGGGTCATTGTGGACAGATTGACCAAGTCTGCCCATTTTCTTCCAGTGAAGGTGAGCTTCACTACCGAGCAGTTGGCCAAGCTATATGTCCGCGAGATTGTGAGGCTTCACGGGGTGCCCGAGAGTATCATCAGTGATAGGGACCCGAAGTTCACATCTCGGTTCTGGGAGGCGCTGCAGGAGGCTTTTGGTACGCAGTTGCGATTGAGTACCGCCTATCACCCTCAGACTGACGGACAGACTGAGCGGACCATCCAGACATTGGAGGACATGTTGAGAGCTTGCACGTTGGAGCAGGGTTCTGCATGGGATAGGTACCTTCCGTTGGTTGAATTCTCGTACAACAACAGTTTTCACGCTAGTCTGGGCATGGCACCCTACGAGGCGCTGTATGGTAGGAGGTGTCGGACTCCTACCTGCTGGTCTGAGGTTGGAGATAAACAGCTATTCGGCTTGGACTTTGTCCAAGATACTACCCTTCAGATCCAGATGATCAGGGAAAAGTTGAAGCAGGCGCAGAATCGTCAGAAGAGCTACTACGATGTCAAGCATCGACCACTGGAGTTCAGTGAGGGTGAGCACGTGTTTGTGAAACTTTCACCTGTCACCGGTGTTGGACGGGCACTCGGCGTGATGAAGTTGAGCCCGCGATTCATTGGGCCCTACCAGGTCCTTGGTAGAGTAGGACCAGTTGCCTATCGACTCGCCTTACCTCCGAACCTGGCCAACATCCACGACGTGTTTCACGTGTCTCAGCTTCGGAAGTACATAGCCGATCCTTCGCACGTGGTGCAACCGGATGATGTGGAGGTTCGGGAGAACCTAAAGACTCCCGTCGGACCACTCAAGATTCTCGATCGTGGCGAGAAGCAGTTGAGGAGTAAGATCATTCCGATGGTCAAAGTGCAATGGTCAGGAAGAACTCCTGAGGAGTGTACCTGGGAGCGAGAGGATGAGCTTCTCCGACAGTATCCCGACTTTCGAGACAGGTATGTTTCTGATTTTGAGGACAAAATCCTTAAAAAGGTGGGGTGAATGTAAGAACCCGCACCGCTAATTAAGGTAATTAGTAAGTTAATTATGATAATTAGGAAATAATTCCATAATTGACCCTAATAATTATTAATGGGCTTAGATAATTATATTGAGTGAGTAAAAATGCTGAAAGTCGCTTTTCGGAAGAAAAGCGCAGATACCGGTTCTGCTACTCGGTATAAATGCGTACCGGAAAAGTATCCCGGAAAATTATAACGAACGCATGATAATTACTAGAATATTATGTAGGACTTGTAAAACAAGTTTCAAGTCAAAATGACGTAATCTGATGCCAGAACTGATACTGGCTATGGAAAAGCGCGTACCGGAAAGGTGCTCCGAAAAATAAAATAAAAATATGACAAATCTTAGAAAAATGCGTAGGTCTAGGATCCGAAGTTTGGGATCAATATCTTTTACTTTGCGATTAAGGCTAATACTGCGCGATTAGTGGATTGTGCCTATAAATAGACACATTTAGTGGGCACATAACCCTAGGCAGCCACCATCATACGTGAGAGGCTGAGTTTGCTGAGTGTTGGCACTGTTTCATTGTTTCCTTTCACCATTTGTGAGTTTGGCAACCCTTTTCTTCCATCTTCTTCACCATTCCTCCTTCCAAGCAACTAGAGTGTGTCTTGGGTGAGGGTGGTGCAACCTTTTCTGAGTTGAGAAGGCTGTGTGTGTGAGGTTAGTGAGCTGAACTTGAAGCTTTAGTGATGGCTACCTTGTGGTAGTCATTGTGAGCTTCAAAGTGCCACCTTGTGGTGCAAGAACCCACCTTGGTGTGCCATTTTCGTGCTCCTACTTAGGCTGAGTTTGAGGAACCTTGTGAGCTCCAAGAGCACCATTGTTGGCTGCTCAAAGCTTGGGGTAAGTGTTCTACACCTTTGATCTTTAGTTTAATGCTTAAAGGTGGTGTCTTGGCATGTAAAAGATTAAAATGAAGTAACCAACACCTAAATGAACTTGTATATGCTTAAAGATGCATGCTTTAACGTGTACATGTGTTAAAAGTTGGATCTTTGGGATGGATATTCACGAAATGCAGAAACTGCATTCTGTCGTGAGATATCCGGATATCTGTCGAACAGATATCCGGATATCAGTATCCGGATATGGTATCCGGATATTGATATCCGGATATGGGATCTGGGTATCCGGATATGACATATCCGGATATGTCCAGTGTGATATCCGGATATGGCATATCCGGATATGTTCTTCATGATATCCGGATATCCTGGGTTCTGCGCAGACAGTAGCTTTACTGTATGAACAGTAAGCTATGGGGTGTGTGTGGACCCTAGTTTAAGGAAGTTGAACTTCTGTAATAAATGGACTAAGTCAGAATCACATGATTAAGGGCTTATGTCTTTGTTGGAAGCCTTAAGACGTAAAACGTAAAAGAAAGGCGTAATCTTTAAGTTGTATGCTTGTGATACATGATTATTGATGTATTATTGGTCCATATCATATTGTGATACTGCTGTTTGTGGACTTGTGAGTGGTTGGACTCTTGGCTTGGATAGCTAGCTTGCAAGGTAAGCTTTCGTGTCCTCGGTTTAGCCATTTTGATGTTCCACCATGTCCCATGGGGATGGGTTTATGCATGCTGTGTTACATGCTTTGAATATTTTGAAATGCTGTTGAGCTGTTTATATGTAATGAGCTATTATGATATGCATGTGGTGTCCACCTAGACGGCAATCCTGAGTATGTAGTACATACAAGATGGAGAAGCATGTGGGTGAGGTGCAGGTAGTATCCATGTACTCATGTAGGCATAGACGTATTCCTACATTTCTCTGGCCAGTAGATTTGAAAGCACACATGACATGATTAATTGCTGCATCGCATGATTTTAGAACTTATACTGTAATACTGTTTTAGAACTTATATTACACATGTAAGTGAGCTTGGGGTGGAGACTCCTTGAGGACCCCTTGTCTTACTGAGATTTCTTGTTAGAGATCTCACCCCACGTTTGGGGACGCTTATTTCAGGATCAGGTAATGTTGAGGGCTCAGGTGGCAGGAGGCCAGAGCTGAGTTGATGAGTTGATATGATGATGTGCTGGATTTACTGTTATGTTTTCCGCTTTGATTATGCTATTTATGTTGAGACTGCTATTGGGCATTGATGCCTTATTTGGTGAGCATGGGGTTTGTCCATGCCACATGATTGTGTTATTGTCTTTTATTTTAATGTTGTAATTAAAGTATCAGGATTTTGACCCAGGCTACGTGTTGTAGTCCTGTGGCTTTAGATACTCACATTATATTATGTACGAGGTATTCAGTTAGATGTCTTGCAATTTACATACAGGCAGTATTTTTATGAAAATGATTAAGTAATCAAGTTGGTTAAGTTAATGACGTCATAATTGAATTAAAGAAAAAGTTATTCCGCATTTTAATTAAGCGTGGCTTAATACGATAGTGTGTTAACAATCCGGGTTAACACGGGCTGTTACAGCTTGCATATCTAACATAGCTCTACATTTGTCCTTATTCGCCTCAATACCTCTATGGGTCAACATAAAACCCAAGAACTTTCCAACAGGAACCCCGAAAGCACATTTTGTCGGGTTTAATCGAATGTTATGCCCTCTCAGCTTTTCAAAGGTCTTCTCCAAATCAACTACATGTGTAGGAAGCTCCAATGATTTTACTATCATGTCATCAATATACACTTCCACATCTCTTCCGAGTTGGTCTTCAAAGACTTGGTTCATTATTCTTTGGTAAGTGGCCTTCGAAATTTTTAATCCAAAGGGCATCACATTATAAAAGTAATTCACCTTTTCGGAGATAAAGGCATTCTTTTCTTGGTCATCAGGATACAATGCGATTTGGTTGTACCCTGAATACGCATCCATAAAAGATAACAATTTGAATCCTGAGGAGTTATCTACCAACTGATCAATGTTTGGCATAGGATTCGAATCCTTTGGACACATGTTATTCAAGTCAGTATAATCCGTACAACCATTCATTTACCATTTGACTTTTTTACTATTACCACATTGGACAACCAAGTAGTGTATCTATCTGATGAATCTGGCTTCCAAAAGCTCCTTAACATGATTTTCTAGCACCTGTCGACGTTCTTAGCAGAGTTTCCTTTTTTTTGAGTCACCGGCTTGGCTCATAGATATATTGGTAACTTATGGCAACAAAATGTAGGATCTGCCCCAGGAATTTCAGATGACTTCCATTCGAAGACATCTCTATTATCTTCGAGGCATTTAATCACGGCTCCTCTAGTCTCGACATCCAAACCTTTTCCTACCTTAACTGTCTGACTCGGCTCTCCTATCATAATTTCCACAAGCTCCCCATCAGGTTTGGGTCTAGGCAACTAGGTCTCATCCCTCATGTTAAGCTCCACTATGTTAACATAATTCTTTCCTTTTCGCTGTTTCATCTTCCCTGCCTGGTCACCTTATTTGATCCGGGTTAGAGAGGAAAGTCCATCCTCAGTAGCTCTAACAAACTGATGTTACATTCTCGTGACTCCTTCTGATCTCCTCCAATGGTGACCACCGTATTTTGTTTACTCACCATCTTCAACTTCTGATGTTTGGTGGTTACCAACATATCCCAATTATGGATAATTGGCCTCCCTAGAATGACATTGTAAGGTGAAGGGAAGTCAGCTACAATGAACCTTACCCTTTCAGACTTAAATGCCTCCTTAGATCCCAGAATTAACCCGAGGTTAATATACCCCTTAGGAGAGGTGTTTTGGTCGTTGAATGCAATAAGGGTTGTCTTGTAAGGCTTCAAATCTTCTTCATCCAAATTCATCTTCTTGAATGCATCCAATAGGATTATATCGGCACAGCTGCCGTTATCCACAAATATTTTCTTAACTCGACAATTAACCTACGTTCTTGTAATCACTAGGCCATCAACATGCCCTGGCATAACATCCTCCAGCTCTTCTCTTGTGAAGTATAGGAGTGATGCCTCCGGCTTGCTGTGGTCTTCCTTGAATTTGGGCCGTTGTCTGACTAAAAATAGTTCCTTCAAATATCTTCTCTGAGCACTCACTGTATCTCGGCCACCTCCTAACGTTCCCTTAATCACGTTACACTCAAAATCTGGTTCTATGAATTTATCTTTGTCTTCCTTTGATTTCTTTCCTTTTCCTTTATTCTCCTCCCTAGGTTTTTTTCCCTTGCCAGGCTCCAATTGCGGCCCTTTCTCTTGCGGTTATTTCTCCATCCTTGTGTTTTAATTAGATATTGGCATAGTTTGTCATCTCTAATATATTTTTCGATTGCATCCCTCAAATCCTAGCATTCATTCGTGGTGTGTCCTAGGCTATCATGAAATGCATAATATTTGGTGTGATCTATGCCGCCCTTATTCATTAGAGGTTGAGGTTTCTCTACCTTTTTCTTCTCGGTTAAAGATACTTCTCTCTAAATCTGGGACCGCGGTAGATTGAGTGGAGCATATTTCTCATATCTCCCTCTTGGTGAGGGTCTTTCTTCGAGTTTTTAACCTCGGAAGTCCCCTTGCCTCCTATTTCCTGAGCTTTCCATCCTACCTGGGCTTCTCTTCTGTTCAGAGTTCTCTATCTCCATTTATTCTAACTCAAGGTATTTTTTTGACCGAGCTGTAAATTCCACCAATGTTATGACTGGGTCCTTGTAAATGGATTTCACCAGTCTAAAGGTCCCATGCAACCCGGCAACCACAAGATGTATATGAACATTTTCAAACAATCTTGGGACTTGTAGCGTTGCTTCTTTAAAAGCGGTTCAGGTATTTCTGGAGGGATTCATCAGGTTGCTGTCTTATTTTTTCCAAGGCAAATTCTGACTTTGGCAGCTTTTTACTGGTGGCGAAGTTTAACAAAAACCTCTCACCAAACTCCTCAAAAGATCTAATTGATCCCACCGGCAAAGAAGAAAACCACATCTGAGCTGCCCCGTCAACGTTGTTGCAAATAGCCGTGTAATCAATGGTTCTTCTATACCCTTGATATACATAGTTGTATCAAAAGTATCCAAATGGACCTAGGGTACTGACTTCTGAGATTCCATAATTAAAAATTAATATTTTTAAAAATCGATGTTATATGAAACTGTATTTTATTTTGTATATAAAAATAATTGAATAACCATTTTTTTTTGTTCTTTAACCGTTTTTTTTACGTTAAGGGATTTACAAATATCCCGTTGTAAAAAAGTTTGTGTCATGTGAGACTATGTAGCACTGATACCGACGCTTGACACGGGACATGACACGACACTTCGATACGATAATTCTAAAAAATGTTAGATTTTGACACGTTAGGATAAGTTTTGATATTAAATAATATTTTTAATTTACGTTGCGTATATTATATTTAATATTCAATAATTTAACAAAAACATAAAGCCAAACTTATAATACTCATTAATTTTATAAAGAAACATAAGATATTACAAATATTTATATTTAATTCAATAAAATGGTAATAGTAATCCAATGAATATAATAGTTGGAACTAAAAACGCAACGGAACGCAACCTTTAAATCTTTTTTTTTGAATTTCTACAATGCGCGTTGAAGTGTCGGACACGACGCGTCAGTGTTTTTGGAATGTCGGTGCTTTATAGATGCGAGACATTTCATTCGAGTGACACCTTTATTTTTATTTTATTTTTAAAAAAAAACAGTAGCCCATATGAAATATCTCTTAAACATCACTCAAACTCTCTTATATTCATAAATGAGTAAGATATTGTAACAATTAATTAGGAATTATCAATGTTTCCACCAATCACTTTTATCGTTCGATTGATTATGTGGATACAATGATTATATTTATTTTCATTTTTGTATAGTTATGATTCCTAATATTTAATATTTTATATTTATTTTCACTTTTGTATGATTTCCAGATGAAAATAAATATAAAGTATTAATTATAAGGAATCAAAAACATACAAAAAATAAAAAATAAATATAATAATTGGATTAATATAATTATTGATAATAACCCTATTCTATTCATAAATCCATTACTTTAAACCGTAATTTAAATATTCTGATATCTGAGCAGAACATGAACCCTACCTCCCAAATTGAGTTATCTCCTCTTTTGATTTTGATAAACCCTATTCACCTACATTATCTATCTCTTCTTTCATCTAAATCTCTTAAACATGACTGAAACTCTCTTATATTCATAAAGGGTTTATCATCTATCATTTAATATGATCACAAAAAATTTCCTACACAGACAACATTTTGTTGAGCCCGCAGCAAAAAAAAACTCCGGCACGCAAAACGAATCTCTATAACATAACAGAATCACTTTTCCTACAACATAACTCTTATAAAACCAATTCATAAATGGGTAAGATATTGTAACAATTAAGGGATATGTTATTCTACCTACCAATTTTTCTGTCTACCTTTGCCTACCACCCTCCAACACTATTGATCAGAATCTTAACTAACATTTATCTTTTTCTCTCTTCTTGAGATCCTGATCTAGCGATGTTGAAGATGGTAGACAAAGATAGACAGAAAAAATGGTAGGTAGAATAACCTATCCCAACAATTAATTAGGAATTATCAATGTTTCTACCAATCAATTTTACCGTTCGATCGATTATGTGGATACAATGATTATATTTATTTCCATTTTTGATAATTATGATTTCCCATATTTATTACTTTATATTATTTTCACTTTTATATGGTTATAATTTCACCTTTGTATGATTTCCGGATGAAAATAAATATAAAGTATTAATTATGAGGAATTATAAACATATAAAAATGAAAATAAATATAATAATTCACTGATGGGTAATAATATTGATAATAATAGTATTCTATTCCTAAACCCTACCTCCCAAATTGAGTTATCTCCTCGTTTGATTTCGATAAACCCTATTCACCTGCATTATCTCTCTCTCTTCTTTCATCCAAATCTCTTGTTTGATTTCGCCACCCACCTTCGGCTCACGATTCCGAAGCAATTCCTCATCTCCTGCGACCACCGCCAATTCCGTCGCCGGCAAGCCGCCACCGCTCGCATCCCTTTCTCCACCGGCATCCTTCCAGAACGGGTTCGTCCACTTCGATCCAGATCGTCTTCCTTCAAGGTTTTTTTTTTTTTTTTTTTTTTTTTTATCTTCTGTCTACGATATTCAAAACTCATATAAGTTTTTTTCTTACGTGTGCCATTTCGTGCATTATGGGTTTATACTTGTGTCCCAAAGAGTGGAATTAATGGCTATGAAAATCCATAGCTATTGTGCTGAGTTGTTTTTATAGACACTGATTAACGTGTTGTACATTAGTTAGGTAAAAAGCACAATTCTATAGTATTAATTAATTTTGGTCTTACCCATGTTCCTATCCAAAATTTTATGGGCTCTGTGCAAGACTAACAGATGCCTACATTCTATATCTTGCACTAGATTGTCCCAGAATGTAATGGCAGGTGATTGTGTATTTATCAGCCTGATAAATGGCTCTGTCAGCTTGATAAAACGTGTATTTAATATTCAGCAAACAGCATACTTGTGGTCATTTTGAGAAAACAAATAGAAAATGATGTCTTGTATTAAACAACTCCTAGGCTGAAGTTATTTACACGGTAAATAGATGGCCTGCATCTGTGGTTAGTCTTGTATGTAATGTAATTTTCTTTTAAATCCGGTCTCTTAAAGTAACAGGGTGTTGTGATGTGATTTAACTTATTGTTGTTATTATAAGTGCAATGATTTTGAACAATAAACTAGTTTCATGCTACTTTAGATATTAGGATGTTTTGAGCAATTGCATTGGTTCTTCAGTTTGATAGTGTACGTGTATCTTATTACGCATCTCATTCTTTGCATTTTTCAACTCCTTGGTTTTTGTTTTCTCATCAGTGAATCAGTGGAATTGGTTTTGGATCTCAATGGAGTTCAATGTGATTGTTATCTTTTGGGAACACCAATTTTGCACCCTATGCAGGGTCATACTACCTCTATATTTTATTTAATTGTAAAGAAATGCTAGTAAAAAACTTATCGTCACCTTATCATCAACTGCTACAAAGTACAAACCACTGTCTAGCCGCCGTACCTTCTCCCTTAGCCACCTTATCGTCAACTGCTACAGAGTACAAACCACTGTCCCTGAACCATCTACGACAGGTTCCCGCCAGTATAAACCCACGATTCTCTGTTACCAAACCCTTTCCCTTAACCCTTTTTAAATCTCACTTTCCCTCTTTCATATTGCAGATCTGTTTCTTCATTGGTATCTCTCTCTCTCTCGCTCTCCTCTTCATTTTCCGATTCCGATCTCAATCGCCGATTTGGTTGCATGTTTCTCGATTCCTTTTTTTACGGATATGCAAATAATTTATTACTTGATTCTTTTTTCTTTTTTCTGTTTTTAGATTCACTGTGGTTGTACTACTTATGTGTAATCTCGGATATAAAGTTGTGTCATTTTAGTGAGAGAAAGAGATAACTGCTATAGACAGGTAGCGCTACAACGTTTTTGCAAAGTGTACCTAAGTGATACACTAAATTGTACTCCACAAATATAAAACTTAAAATATGAAAATGTGACATAAAAAATAAATTTGAAGGATCTCAAACTAAAACATAAATGATTTCAAACATTAAAATTCAAATCATAAGCAAATTGAAGGAAATAACGATTGGTAATGTAACACAACAAAATAAAGTGGCAAAATTAGTGAAAATTGCAAACTGCCATTAAGTGAAATGTTAAAATCACAGAACTAAGGAACTAATCATAATTGAAATCATGAACAACCAAATCTTCATCTTTACTTTCACTTGTATCTAATTGTAAATCTCTTCCTTCTACATGAAAATTTTTGCATTGGATAATAGAACTCAATAATAGGAGTTGAATTGAATTCTCTGTGGATTTAATTTCAAACAGGTCTCCTGTGTTTGTGAAAGAGAGATAGGCGCATACCATCAATGGCAGGAGGCAAGATGAAGAAGGAAAAGGGCAAGCCACAGCAACACACGCCTTACCAAGGTGGCATATCTTTTCACAAATCAAAGGGTCAGCATATACTCAAGAACCCATTACTTGTTGATGCCATAGTGCAAAAATCTGGTATCAAAAGCACTGATGTAATCCTTGAGATTGGTCCCGGTACTGGAAACTTGACAAAGAAACTTTTGGAAGCTGGAAAGAAGGTTATTGCGGTTGAGATTGACCCACGTATGGTTCTTGAGCTGCAGAAACGATTCCAGGGGACCCCTTACTCCAATCGCCTCACGGTTTGTCTTTGTTCATTTTTTATTTTGTTTTCTGTTTGGCATATGAGACAGTGGTGAGAAATATTGAGTAGAAAAAGTAGGAGTCATCTGTATCTTTGTTTTCTTTTCACTTAGTTATTATTTGAAGCACATTATAATCAAAAGTGAGGAGGTAGTAGAATAGAATCAATATTGCAGAAAAGATTGATATCTAAATCATTATATGCTCTTATTCATGTACATCATAACGAACTTAGACTCATGGTGTCCCAAGCAACTAAAAATGATGAATTTTGGAGGATGAATGTCAATAGTCAAGTTTGTTTTTTTGTTTTTTTTTTACCTTCTGTGTACGAATGAATAACAAAGTATAAGGTTAATCATGCTTATTTATTTATTTTACTCGATGGAATGGTTGACAAATGAAGCTTCTATTTCCTTGTAAGTGGCCGAGCCGCATTCCTTTTAAATGGTTATACATTCTAGTGTCAATGCTTGTGTATGGTGGCTATTTAATGACCTTATTAACAAAATGTGCATCTATGTGCTTGAGTATGGATGTTGAATACCAATTATATTGGAAGTGGTTGAATGCCTAGATAAATGTGTATGATATGATGTTGAAGCTCCATACCTTAATTTTGAGGGAAAAATTCCTAAAAGGTGGGGAGAATTATAACACCCATGTATAGGTTGTTAGGTTTTTGGGGTTGAAATATAATTTCCTTAAGTTTGGGGGCCAATCCCTAAATTCCAAGAATGTAGGGGCTATGCTTTAGTTTTTAGAAAATGCAGTGATCAATGATCCAGTAAATTAGGATGTGTCTCAGTGGGTATGTGTCAAGAATTTACAGCCCTATGATGATTATACTAGGGATGAAGGGGAACAAGAAAATCAAGAGCTGTTGAAAAAGAAGATGAATTATGCTGAAGGAGAAGGGAAAGATTCACCTCTCTAAAACACCTTCTTCTTTAAAGTATTATATATTTCCCTTTGGAAGCATGGAGGTCTTGTCTCCCAAAAATCTTCTCTCGATTACCATGCTAAATCAAGGAACCGTGGAAACATTTCCCTTTGGAAGTAGGATGGAGGAGGTGGAGAAAAGTAAGTTAAAAAAGGCAACCATGGAAACAGGGGTCATGTGCAGTCCCACATCCGCCATTGTTGAGCATCCATTGGAAGGTGTGGGAAGTGGCGTGGATGATGGAAGTGAGAAGGGAACGACATGTCACGTTGGACGACAACAAGAATTGGGTCACAATTTTAATGTAATGGGCCAAGCCCAAACCAAAGTGGGTAACGGGTTAAAAGCACAAAGACCCATTGAGAAAAATAAAAATGTTAGGACGTTTTAATATTAAATAATTTTTTTAATATATATAATATAATTTATATTTAATATATATATCCATCATATATAGAGCTTAAGCACATGGTTTTTCATTTCAAATTCCAACAGAACAAAAATTGATTTATAAATTATTTTTTCATCGCAACAAACTACTTTCATAAGGGTAGGGAGATTCGATTAGAGCGTGTCAGTGGTTGCATGTGAAGCTGCCATCATGTGTGGGTTTGTTGCATGTAAGTGCTTTGTTGCATATAACCAATCAAATATTCAATATTCCAAAATTGATGACCCATGGAAGATAATTTTTCAGCTGAATGAACGGTGCGGGGCATGGGAGCAAAAAATCAGGTTGTTTGCTATAAATTAACTTTTCATGTTTAGTTAATAAAATAAACCTTGCAGGTTGATCATGGAAGAGTGTAAGGAAGCTTCTAGCAGTGTGGGTGATTCAGGTTTTGGTTATTGCTGGTTTGGTAAGTGCCACCATTGGTCTGTGTGTTGGTGTTCGTCATGTGTCCGACACACATTTTTTAAGAAGAATTTGTTTGTTGGTGCTTTGTTGGTGGTTGGAGGACAGCCCTAAAGTAATCAAGGAAGAAGATAAACTTAGGAACCTTAACTTCCTTCCTTTCTTTAACCTGGGTAAGGCTAGAACAGCCTTGTGAATTTTATTTATAAGCATTTTGTTTGATGATGATTTATGAGTGATGTTACCAGAGAACATGATGAAATAATGTTTTTTTATCAATGATTTTAAGTTTATGGTTGAGGCTGCCATCTTGGTAAAAAATATGATATAAATTAATATTAAGTGAAATTAGCTTTCTATTATATGCATTGGATTGTTTAATTCAGATGTATCCGTTGGGTTATTTTTTTATCATGGATATGACTGTCCTTACTAGAGTATGCTAAATTTTGGAAGAATGATTCTTTGGACAGCAATGAAAACCAAAGAGAATGACGATGAATGCAATTGAAGCTGTCTTGATGTTATATGTTAAATTTTATGTTGAGATACTAGACAGCAATGAAATGTCATGAATCAAGCATGTGTTTCCCTGGCCAGGTGAAAGGATAAGTCTTGGCACCTCTTAGGAGACGTCCTAGAGTGAGCGTAAGGCCATGGATAGGACAAAAGGATATATAGACATTTGGGAGACGTTTTCATTGAGCAATGCTCATGGAGGTGTCATGGATAAGTTAATGCTGTGAATTATGTTTCTATGATGTGATTATGCTATGTTTGTGAAAGGAATTTATATGTAATCTTGAAGTTGTTCCATACTAACTTCGATGCATGAAATGTTACTTGAATTGAGAAGGGAATGTTTTAAAGTGTTCCTTGCTTTATTGAATGGTAACTCACCCCTTTTGGGGCTGCTTATGCAGGAAAATAAATAAATGATAGAGGCAAGGTTACAAGGATCCAATGCAAAGGAATGATGGCTGTGATGTTGTTGTGTTTGTAACCATTTTGTCATTAGTTGTCTTATTCAGCTTTTTGAAAGAATATGTAACGAATCCTTCATAGTATGGCTGTTTTGGAATGGACTATTCCTTGTTTTGAAAGACTTGTGTAATTAACCTCTATAATGCATAATAAACAGCCATGCGTTCACTTGTTTGCTTAGACTAATAAGTGGAATACATGTTACTTGAAGAAAAAATTGTATGGGCCATCAATTATAAATAAGGTAGCGAGATTGTTGTCTGGAATGATAGATTCGGGTGGCTGAGTGGACAGGCTAAACTCTGTCCTAATAGAACCATGTTGACCAACTTGTTTTGGTTGAAATGTGTATGGATGTAATGTGTGTATGGATGTATGCAGTAACTTTAGGTATTTTGAAAAAAAAAGTCTGCCATAGTATGGCTTATAGTTTGGCAGATGGTAACTGTATATGTCTACCAGGCTGGATTGGCTTGGATTATTGAGTCATGAAAAGAACTGTGAGTAACTGTAACAGGCCTCAATAGCATCATTATAAATTAATGGTCTATCATCGGTATGCAGGCATAAGTTGAAACACCTTCCCTGTTACTAACCATACTTTCTAAGAGGAGACCCTAAAGGAATTTTTTTGGGCATAGACTGTCAAGTTCAGGTAAAGTTTCAAGAAGGAAGTCCCTAGGGTATAGGTGTTGATGTTAACTTCATGGTGTATATTAGTGCTCAAGGTAATCTTTTACTTATGCTGGTATGAGTGAATATTTCTTCTGCATGTTTCGTGAGAAAAGGTTGGACCTGTTTGTGTGGCCACACTTGATTATGCTATTTAATAAGCTAAAGGAATGAAATTATGATTGTGTGCTATGTTGGTATTAATAAATATACTTGGTGCGCATAAGACAATTTTTCCCATTGCACTTGAGACCGTAAGCAATAATGTACCGGTGCACATGTGGTGTTATATCTATAAATATCCCAATTTCCCCAAAGCAAATTATTTTTCTTTTCCCGTGTTGTTTCAACTTATCTTTTTATTTTTTTTATTTTTTAATTTTTTATGATTACAGGTTATTCAAGGTGATGTGCTGAAGACTGAACTTCCTTATTTTGACATATGTGTGGCAAACATTCCCTATCAAATATCTTCTCCTCTCACATTCAAGTTACTCAACCACCAGCCTGCATTTCGGTGTGCAATTATAATGTTCCAGAGAGAATTTGCTATGAGATTGGTTGCTCAGCCAGGTGATAAACTCTATTGTCGCCTTACGGTGAACACTCAGCTCCATGCTCGAATCTTCCACCTCCTCAAAGTTGGAAGAAACAACTTCAGGCCTCCACCCAAGGTTGATTCCTCTGTAGTACGAATTGAGCCCAGAAAGCCGCGTATTGAAGTTAAGCAGAAGGAGTGGGATGGGTTTTTACGAATTTGTTTTAACAGAAAGAACAAAACACTTGGTTCAATATTTAGGCAAAAGAATGTCATCTCTTTGCTTGAAAAAAATTACAAGACTGTGCAAGCACTGAAACTCTCGCAAGAAGGTTCACCGAAGGAAATAGACACTAAAATGGACTTCTCTAGTTTTGGTGACGATCAAGATATGGAGATGGATGATTATGGAGTAGATGTTGATGATGAAATGGAAGTTGAGGATGGGGAAGCAGATCAGGTGCAATCTGAGTTCAAGGACAAGGTTTTAGGTGTTCTTAAAGAGGGAGATTTTGAAGAGAAGAGATCGTCCAAGCTCACGCTGCAAGAGTTCTTGTACCTGCTTTCTCTATTTAACAAAGCCGGCATACACTTTTCCTGATTTTAGATTTATCATTTTCTTCTTATTTCCTTTACTGTTTAAATCTTTAGTATTGGGCTGTTTTCAAGAGAGTGGTTTTAGATATAATGGTCTAACACTAATTAATCATTTTATTTTGTTGAGCTCATTCGTGTATGTATTTTACTGACTATGGAATTTTAGCAGATTGACTGTTCTTTTATTGCTTTATGAGGATCTGTATTTGTATCTCTTATGTATGTGTTATATTTTTGTTCAAATGTCTTGTATGTTATAAAAAAAGTTGATACTAATTGAAAAAGCGTATTCTGATATATTATTGAATTATTTGAATAATCTGTACAAAGAGGTCTCTATTTATAGAGAATAAAAGACCTAATTCTTGACCTAATAGGCTTGGCCCAATACAACAAATAATAACGTTGAGATATATAGTCTCACGTTGGTTGTATGAGCAACTAATGTGGCCTTTATAAGATCTTGGGCATTTTCACCCTTTGAGCTAGCTTTAGGGGTGGTGTATCCCAAGGTTCTTTATATGGTATCAAAGCTCTTGTACCATGTAAAGAATCTTGAGATACACCACCCCAAAAGCTAGCTCAAAGGTGAGAGTGTCCAAGGCCTTATAAATGCCACATTAGTTGCTCATACAACCAACGTGAGACTATATATCTCAACAAAAACTCTTGATCAAAAGCATTCTTGATCACCACTTGAGACTTGAAATCACAAGTCCTCTAATGGAAGCCCACACCACCTTGTTATCTTGTAGGACAAGAATGATTCTTCAAACACCCAAGTTTATTCAAGAGAGGTCGCCAAACTCAAGTGAAGAGAGAAGGGAGAGTGGCGGCTGTGGTGAGATCAAGAGAGGGAGTGAGATGTTGCCACAAATGTGTGTCATCAGCTAGAGTTTTGGATAGATGAAAAATGAGAGAAGCTTCACTTAACATTAAGGGACAAAAGAAAACTTAATGTGGTGGTTGATCAACCCATTAATTAGGTTTAGTTAGTGTCGCATCACATCCCAATCATATTGGATAATTTACTTAATTTTTATCCAATCAATCCAATTGAAGAAAACTTAATGTGGCAATTGATCCACCCCATTAATTAGGTCTAGTCAATGCCTCATCATATCCCAATCATATTGGGTAGTTTCGAATCAATCTAATTAATTGGTTTTTTTAACTTTGACAAATTAATCTGATTAGTTGGTTTCCTTGATTTTAGTCATTTTCTTTATTGTCATTAAATCCAATTTAATGACTATATTTAAATTCAAAATTCGAATTCAAAATTCAAAATGATAATATAAAATATTTATTAATTTAACATTTAAATTAATTAGGTTGCGTCATGGATCAAGTCCCACTTGACCCACAATGCCACTTTCCCTTTCTTGGCCCAACATGTGGGTTTCACCAACATAGGCCCATTAACCTTTATTAGACCCAAACCACATATGCTAGAATTCAAAACAACTTAAGGTGTTTGTGTGTGACCCATCAAGCCCAACATAGCCAATGACACTAGGCCCAATCCATCTAATGTCAACACAAAGTACTAGCAATGCTATGTTGTCCTAGGGCCAATCGAATTCATCGAATGATCAACGTGTTATACCTATTTGGTTACCATGTGTACTGTCTTTTCATCTCGGTTCTCCATCCCATTGACTAGGGCAAGAGAATGTATCAACCCCTGCAATCTAGGGTTAGCTTTTGCTGAAATAGAGAATCTTTATTTACGAACTCTAAAGGGTGGGCCATCTCATGACTCATTTACTATACATAAATTCGTGAGTCCCGTAAATGTCATCACAATTTCGCCAGTCTACGGATAACCTAATCTCTTATAGAGATTGATGAATCCCTTCAGATTGTGACATTAGCCTCGAGTCCTTAGGGGATGCCCAAGAGTATACTTACGAGTCTCCATGTTTCAGGTAGACAAGGTATACAATCAAAGCAAGACTAGAGCACAGGTCTATGTGACAACGTCAAGTCTAAGGAAAGACATACCCAAATACTAAGAGACATTACCTATTGATACTTTCTATGAGATTTCCCTGTAGTGTCTCTAAGTGAGTCAGTTCAGTGTGAACTATTCTCCAATAGGTCCTCCTACAAGTCAGCTAAGACATCTCCATGTTTGTAGCTCACGAGATCTCTACCTTGCATCTTCATGCAAGTAGCTGAGTCGTGCTAGTCTTATCCAAGATTACCAATGCCCATTCTCGGTGTCTCTAGACTAGGAACATATTTCTGGCAATAAACGTGTGGTGTCATTGAGTCATCATGATCGTGATCCCTATCACATATCCTCAAAGTGACACCATTCCATTCTAAGGGTTTTATCCAGTTACTCATATTCATTATATATATATAAATATATATATATATATATATATAATTTGAGACAATCAATATGAAATAAGATAAAGAATTACCATAACACCTATATATTAACACTAAGGCCACAAATCAATGCAAAAAATAATTATTTATTCTTATTAATTACTCAATTAAAAGGAATGACCATTCAGTGTTTTGCAGTGTATCATTATTTTAACGCTATTTATGATTAGTTGTTTTCAACCCCGTGAGCAGTTGGTTTTTCATATTCTTCACCAAATTATTGTGGGTAGAGTTGAAGTATTATTGAGATTAAATACGATGCATTAAATATATGCTTATATATATGTTAATTTTGTGAATAATTATTTATATTTACGCAATTAAACTAATGAATGGTTTTTTGATATTGCCACATTCAAACTCAATTATGAATTGTTTGTTAGAATATTAAACGCACTAATTCAAATGTTTGTCAACTCTTTATCTAATATATATGTCACAAATACACACTCCTCACAGAGTCTATTTAGAGGAAACTATAAGAAATATAGACAGATAGTAATCTAGACGTAAGTGTAAGAACCTTTTTGTGTGGATAAATATAAAAATCTATTACAGGCTGATATAAAATGCTGACAGTTAGAGGTGGCAAAATGAGCTCGGTCCAGCGGGCCGGCCTGCCCCGCTGGCCAAACGTGTGGATTAGCCTGCCAATACGTTTTTATAATTAAATTAAAATTTCACCCTTCATCTTTTATAACTAAATTCCTAAATCTAAATTAAATTTTTTAAATATTAATTTGCAAAATTTTAAATACTAAGGCCACAAATACTTGCAAAGAATTAATTAATTATTCTTATTAATTACTCAATTAAAAGGAATGATCATGCAATATTTTGTAGTATATCATTATTTTAATGTTATTTATGATTAGTTGTTTCCAACCTAGTGAGTAGCTGGCTTTTCATATTCTTCACCAAATTATTGTTGGTAGAGTTGAAGTATTATTGAGATTAAATATAATGTATTAAATATATGCTTATATATATGTTAATTTTGTAAATAATTATTCAATTAATCTAATGAATGGTCTTTTGATATTACCACATTCAAATTCAACTATGAAGTGTTTGTTAGAATATTAAATGTATTAATTCAAATATTTGCCAACTCTTCATCTAATATATATGTCACAAATACACACACACCCTAGAAAGTCAATTTAGAGGCAACTATAGAAAGCACAGATAGATAGTAATCTATACACAACTATAAGAACCTTTTTTTGTGTGGATAAATATAAAAGTCTATTATATGTTGATATAAAATGCTGACAGACCCCGCTCGCCAACACTTCCCTTTCTTATTTTGCTGTCTAACAAACTCGTCTTTGTGTGGCTAAGATAATTGAATTTATTGTTGTAAAATTTTAGAAACAAGCATCTAAATAAAATGAACAATCAGATTATGATAAATAAAAGTTCATCTATGAGAAATATTGAAAGAAGCCGAGTCAAACTACGTGATTTTTGAACTACTACAGGACAAGCTAATATATTGGCATCTGCATTTTACATCAAAGGATCAAACAAGATGCCTCTACAAAGTTCGGTGGCCAGTAAAGTAATCACTAAGCCCACAGGTTCATAACTTTATACATGGAGTAGAGTATATTTGAACAAAAAAAATTATTATTTATTATTATTATTTACTCTATTAAAATGAATGACCGTTCAATGTTTTGTAGTATATCATCATTTTAATGCTATTTACGATTAATTATTTCCAACCCAGTGAGTAGTTGGCTTTTCATATTCTTCACTAAATTTTGTTGGTAGAGTTGAAGTATTATTAAGATTAAATACGATGCATGAAATATATGCTTGTATATATGTTAATTTTGTAAATAATTATTTATATTTATGCATTTAAGTTAATGAGTTGTCTTTTGATATTACCACATTCAACTTCAACTATGAAGTGCTTGTTAGAATATTAAACGTACTAATTCAAATATTTGCCAACTCTTTATCTAATATATATATAAAACAAGGGATAAGATATTAATTGTAACAATCAAGGAGTGTTACTACCAATCTTACTATCAATCAATTTCACCGTTAGATCGATTATTTGATCCAACGGTTATATTTATTTTCATCTTTGTATGATTATGATTCCTCATATTTAACGTTTTATATTTATTTATACCTTTGTATGGTTATGATTTTCCACATTTAATGTTTTCACTATAAATATGAGGAATTATAACCATACAAAGATAGAAATAAATATAACCGTTGGATCAACATAATCGATCTAACAGTGAAATTGATTGGTAGTAATATTGGTAGTAACACTACTTGGTTATTACAACTTACAATATCCTTTCCCATATAACAAATACACACACCTCAGAAAGTCGATTTAGAGTCAATTACATAAAACATAGATAGATAGTAATCTAGATGCAAGTTTAAGAACCTTTTTTTTTTTGCTAGATAAATATAAAAACCTATTACATGCTGATATAAAATGCTGATAGGTAGAGCTGGCAAAATGCTGCCAACATATTTTTTTTCTTATATCTACTGTCTAACAAACTTGTCTTTGTGTGGTTAAGATAATTGAATTTACTGCTGTAAATATTTTACAAACAAGCATCTGAACAAAATGAACAATCAGATTGTGATAAATGAAAGTCCATCTAAACAAAATGAATAATCAGCACAACATTTACATTTTTTTCTTCATGTATATTAATTGATTTTATTTGGTAGCAAGTTTTGTGTACGTTTGAATCAATGAGACAAGATCATATTGAACAATAATGCATATGAGAACGTTTATTGGTGGCTATTATAGTTAACAATGAGTTATATGCATTTTTCTTTTTTCTAGCCATTTTAACGTTAACATAAGCTACTATGGTATCTTTATTTTCTAAATAACTCACTATTGCTTCTTTTTTTTTTAAACGTATATGATTGCATGCTTCTAACTGACTTATTAACTCACCAATGTTTGAGCAGTTATATTTGATGCCATTTGTAGTTAATTTGGACTTTTCTTGGTGGCTGCAACAATTTAACATTTCTATTGTCAACTAGTGTTCGTCCTAAATAATTTATGGTTGTTTTTATTTTTTGTCTTTGTATGTTGCTTGATATCCTAATCTTTGGCAAAGGAAAATAGAAGAGAATAAGTAATAGTTAAAATTTGTTGAGTGTATTAACTATTGGGAATTGTTCTGGATCTTGTCAAGTCTTTTCTTATTTCATTTTGTAGGAGAATATGGCCTTTGATCATTGTTGCTATTGCAAGCCTTGCTGTATTTGAAGACTGAATTAATGATTATATAATATATTTGATTTGCATAATAATTGATGTCTCCGAATTGCATAGTTTTGTTTGTGGTTGACACTTACAAAATTCTGTGTGAATGTTGTAGTTTTTTCAACTTCAAAAGGTTTGCTATTGCAATTATTTTTTATTTAAGATATTTCTAAAGTAAAAGGTTTGCATTTTTCATTTTTGCATCTTCATGTTTATACCTCTACCGTTGTACCATTTAGGGCCTCATAGTAAGATGAAGTTCTTGATTTATTTTAGAGACTAACCAAATACGGTCGACGAAATTTTTTATTTTTTCCTCGTGCATCACATAGGTAACACACTAGTTAAGGCTTTAAACTCCTCCCAAAGATGGTACTGGAAGGATCGAACACATACTCTCACCGCCACTTGTTCAACTCATGCGTCAACTGAGCTACCATCATTTGGTGTGCTTGTCTTTTAAAGATATAGAATTGTGTCATTTTAGACAAAACTACCATATTTTATGGTGAGAAAAACAGAAATTATGAAAAGTGAAAGTGAATTTCTTAAATTTAAATATTTAATAAAAGATTATTCTTTAAAAGGACAAACATTTATCTTTTCTTAAAGGGAAAAATATTTGTCCTTTAGAGGACTGTTATTTTAGTTAAATTATTATTTTTAATTTAAAATTTAATTGAAAAAATATCCATTTTTTCTATCATGATTTTCATTATGTATTTCTTTCTCTTATTTAAAAGGATGGAAATTTTTCACCAAAAAAAGGATGGAAATTGATCCTCTTATGCTACAAAAAATTATATGATCACGTGAAGAGATCATAACCATACAAAGATGAATCAACGGTTATGATTTTGTAACTATATATTTCAATATTTTTTCTCTCTCTTATTTTATCGCCATTGATCTACCTTTATATAGTTATGATTTCTCACATGACCATGTCATATTTTTTAAATATGAGAGGGTTTAGATCCTAAAAGGAATATAATTTTATATCCTTTAAAAGGACAAACCAATGTTATCAAAATCGGACCGACTCAGCCGGGTCGACCAAAAAATCGATAAACCGATCTGGTTTTCATATTGGATTGGCACGTAATAGAACCAATGAGATCCAGCTGGTTTTTTGTAAAAAATCGGAGACTCGGTCGATTCAACTAGTGACCTGACCCGATTCATAAAAAAAATAGTTTGTTTTCGTCAATTGATACATTTTTTTTCACTCTAACACAAATGGTTTGTTTTCTTTCGAAATATTTGAATGATCTGTTGCCTATTGAGTTACATAAGTTATGTACCTACAACACTAGTTATTATCTTAGTCATGCAGTATGCAGCTAATTTTAATTTGATTTATAGTTAAAGATGTCGTCTACTGAACCTGAAGCACCAGTATCACAAAGTATTATATATATATATATATATATATATATATATATTTGGTGAAAACAAGTATTATATATTTAATTGATCTTTTGTTGGACAATGATGTGTAATTTATTGTTTTTCATATTAAAATATTTGAAATTGATATATTTTTTTATTGATATTTGAGTATATTTATAGCTTTTTTAAATATAGTTTATATAGATTTAGATATACTTATCAGGTCATGATTGAACTAGTGACACACTGATTGAACTAATAACCCAATAATCCAATATATTTGACCGAGTCAATAATTGAGCCGAATTTAATAAAAGTGGGAAACACCAAACTCTTATTTCTTTTTGGTGAAAACACCAAACTCTTATTAAATAAGGGGAAAATATGTTTATCAAAAAAAAAAAATAATAATAATAAGGATAAAATATTTGTCATTTTTCACTCTCACAAAGAGATGAGATCCACACATTTTTTTTATCCACTCTCTCACTTCTTTTATCTATCTCTTTCTCTCATATCTTAATTAATATTTATCTTTCTCTCTCTTCTTAAGATTCTGATCTATTAGTGTTGGAAGGTTATAGAAAAAAGTAGCTAGAAAAAGCAAAAAAAAGTGATAAGTAGATTTCTTATCCCTCGACTAAAATGACACTCTTCTAAAAATACAAATATTTTTTTCCTTTTAATAATCAAGTAAACTGTCGCGCCAATGTCGGAGAAAGTAAAAAGAACATTGGTTTTGTTGTTTGCCCAAACCAAACCCTCGTGTGTCTCAGCCTCAGGTGGTCGCTACAATCATCGACGACCACGACAACTTGTCTTTCACTTCGATTTGAGTTAAGTTTATTCTCTTTCTTCATTTTCGCTCAAAATCCCTCTTTATCTATAGAATTCACAATCACACCCCTCTCGATTAGGCTTTTCCATTTATATATGATTGATTTTCTGGTTCAAGGATATAGACGAATAGGGTTTCTGTTCTCATCATTCAGGCATTGCTTAATTTTCAATTTAGATCGTTGTATTTTCCCTCAACATATTTTGCCTTTTTATTTTTATTTTTTCACTGAACTATGTATGGCCTCATAATTTAATTGAAAACTGTTTTTGAATTAATCACTGCTATACTTGAGTAGTATGTTAACTGTTTTTTATTTTATTATTTTATTTTTTTCTTGTGGTTCTATTTGTACATTGTGTAATCTCACTGGTATTTTAATGTTTTCCAGGATGTATCTATAGTTCTTTTCTTACCTGTTATTGTTGTGAGAAACAGATTGAGAAGACAATACTATGTATGCAATGTCCTGAATACCCATGAATACATTGCATGACAAAGCACGGTTAATGATGAATATATGGTGCTTTGGAAGGAATCTCGTCACTGCTTCATCCTCTTTGCCCCCTTTGCAACTTCCAGCACAAAAGTATAACTTTATTTTGAGTTTATAATCTACTTGTTAGTATGCTATGTACCTTTGAACATGTTTATATGTACAATTTAGATTTTTACTTTAAATAAACATGCCGTCGATTTTGTGGATGGCAAGTAAAATCTTATGTTGCTTATTTATCTTCCAGAATGTTATTTAGTGTATTAGGCTCCAACTGTCTTTTATGTTGGAATGTAGGGAAGCTCATTTTTGGTATATTTTACCTGATGAGGTGAAGAGCACAAACCTATTAAACCGATATTTAGAAATTCTATCACCTTGTGAGAAAGAAAATATATTTCGCATGCGCGGGGAACAGCTACAGAAAAGAGCACTCCTAGCTCGTGCATTGGTTCGCACTACGTTAGCAAGATGTAAGTTTTATTATTCTGGTACTGTGTTTCTTATATTTTCTTCTTCCTTTTTCATTTCATTTGTATAATATTGTTCCTATATCTACTAATCACCGTAAAGAACCATCTTAACCTAAAACCTTAAGGTGTTAGGTCAGGGCCTTTTTAATGGTTTATATTATTCTCTAACACACCCCATCATGCAAGAACCCTTTGAGCTTGAAATGTGGATATTGCATAGGCCCAAAATTTTGATCTATCTTGTGTTTATTTTAATTCCACTCGAAAGTGGGGGCGATGAGGATCGAACTCGTGACCTTGTGGTCACTGAAGCTCTGATACCATGTAACGAACTACTTCAACCCAAAACCTTAGGGTGTTGGGTGAGGGCCTTTTTAATGGTTTATATTATTATCTAACAGTAAAGAACCAATTCAACCCAAAATTTTAAGTTGTTGGGTGATGGCATTTTTAATGGTTTATATTATTCTCTAACACATCCTCTCACACAAGAGCCCTTTGGGCTTGAAGTGTGGATATTGCACAGTCCCAAGTTTTTTTGGTTTTACCTTGTGCTTATTGTAATTCCACTAGAAAGTGGGGGCCGGTGAGGATCAAACTCATAACCTTGTGGTCACTGAAGCTCTGATACCATGTAAAGAACCATTTCAACCCAAAATCTTAAGGTGTTGGGTGATGGCATTTTTAATGGTTTATATTATTCTCTAACAATCACCAAGCTATATATTTTATGTTTTTAGGGTTAATGCAAGTCATATATATTTTCTGTCAGATTTAAGTATTTAATGGACCAAAACCTTGTGGTTTCATGTAACTAGCAAGATCAGCTTTTCTGAATTTGCTAAATATTTCTTGATTACCCATTTCTTTATCTTTTTATTTACTTTTTATTCTTTGGGATCAGTGAATCCGGGAAACAGTCTTTTTGCAGATATGCAACGGTAAGACTGCGTATAAGGATTGCCCTCATCCCTACCGTCTCTAGTCGGGGTTTATTGGGGAGTGGTTTTTATTCTTTGGGATCAGTGCTGTTTAGAGGATTGGCAAATATTAGGCAAATTCATTATCTATACACTTGTTTAACAATGTCTGGTACCTCACTAATTTTTCTAGTGGCAGTTTTGTGGATCACACCTATTGACATTGTTTCGCTTTTTTTTGTCAATCAACCACTTTATGTAACTCCCACCGTAGCCTAGTAAAATTTTTAACTCGATTTGATTAGTTTTCACTTGATAGACATATATCCTGCATGTGCATAGAACTATCTATCATGGTTCTATTTGTAATCTGTATATTGTTCCTGTTCTGTTTCATTCTTTTCTGTTTCATTTTGTTTTGAACTTTCTACATTATGGCTGAGGTCATATATCTAAACAAAATTGTTTACTGCTAGACCAGACAAATTGTCAGATTGATCCAAAATCCTTAAGGTTTAGGAAGAACAATTATGGCAAGCCTGAGGTGGGTTTTTTAACCGTTAATTTATTGCGTATATCTTTTGTATGATTGCAGTTTCTTCTTGCTTACTTGACATATATAAAATATTCATTGAGTTTGTTAACACTCAAGGTTTGTAATATCATATTTGAATAGGTGGACTGGCAATATGCTGATGATTGGAGCCTACCACCTCTGCATTTTAATATCTCACACACATCATCTTTGATTGCTTGTGGAGTAACTGTGGGCTCACCCGTATGTATTCAGTATTCTGCTATACAGATGTCATTTATTTATTTGCAAAGGGTCATTATATTCTTTCCTATTGTTATGACGTTTTCTTCTTATTGTCATTTTTATTGTTGAAGACCATTATCTTTGAACTGATTTAACTTGCCATTCTCATTGTAGATTGGTATTGATGTGGAAGAGAAGCAAAGGAGGTTAAAGAATGATATTTTAGCTTTTGCGCGACGATACTTTTCTCTCCATGAAATAGAAATGCTGACTCACATTGCAGACCCTGAACTCCGGCGTCAGGAGTTTATAAAATTATGGACTCTGAAGGTTAGTCAGAGTATTGAATGTTACTACTGCTGTGGGGTTGCACTTTTACTGCTTAGTTAAAGAGTCAGGTGACAAACAAATGTGACTCTTTGAACTATTATCTTGGGAATATTTGAGTATTACTTTTCTATTTAGCTTCATATCAAATTTTTGATTCTGTTGAGCGTTGCTTATTTTTTAAAAGTGACGGGGCATAACACATCAAAAGGTCCTACCTTATATTGGCTTTGAAGATATTGGTAATACATTTCCATATTATTACGAAACTGGAATTACTTGGAAAACATCTTCTTACATTAATTGATGATCAGGTAAAGCCATAAAAGATGTGATTTAAATTTCTTCTCATTAGGTAAATATGCAAATTCATAAGGTTTCGTCTCATAAATATGCAAATTAATAAAATATTTTTCAAAGGTTTCTTGATTTTTTGTGATAGGGACCCATGGGATCACCACCCCAAAAGCTAGCTCAAAGGGTGAGAGTGCCCAAGGTCTTATAAATCTTACACTAGTTGCCTACAAAATTAATATGGGACTTCTAACATTGCCACCACCTTTAAGGCCGACATTTAAAAGCTATCTAGCCCTTTCCGAAAGCACCAAATGATAGGGACCCATGGGATCACCACTCCAAAAGCTAGCTCAAAGGGTGGGAGTGCCCTAGGCTTTATAAATCTCACACTAGTTGCCTACATAATTAATATGGGACTGCTAACATTTTGTTCCCTATTTTCATAAGTTCAAAGAAAAATAATCTTTGTAGTTCTCTCCCACAGGAGATATCTAAACATCTTTTTAAATTTTGATTTATTTACAAGTTCCTTATTTTTGAGTAAAGTATTCAAGTGAGCAGTCAAATGTAGTGTAGTATGCATAAATTTCCTTTGAAACTAATATCTTTCACAATAATTATAAGCATAATGTAGTGAGCAAGCTTAACTTGTCGTTAAATTCAATCCATGTTTTGCTGTTCTGCAGCTGTCACTTACAGAGATATTTCCCATTTATAGGAGGCATATGTAAAAGCATTAGGGAAGGGCTTCTCAGCTTCACCTTTCAAAACTTTTACTGTTCGATTTAGAGATCATATGAAAGGGGGCATCCATATTCCACCTCATACAATTTCTAAGGTATGCCTTGCTGTTGTAAAATTTGTTTGAAACATAGAGAGCTCATAAATAGAGATATTATATGTTGATGAACTGATTCTTCTTCTGGAGTCAACTGTGTCACACGGGTATGCGATGTATTGGTTAATGTTCGGGCAGGAATTGCTGTATAGTGTACAAGTCCTTGCTTCATTACTAGCACATTAAATGTTGGCATGTGAATTATTGGTTTTGTCTGCATATAGCAATTTACCTTGTTGGCAGGTACCTGAAATTACTGTTGAGGCTTCTGATGACCCGAAGAATCTCTCAAGCAAGTGGCAGTTTGTGCTTCTGGAGTTGGTTGGTTCTCATTATGCTGCCGTTTGTATAGAACAGGACAGCATCAATGCAGGTAGTTAGTCTTATTTTATGTTATAAGGAGTATATTGTATTAGGGATAGGTTATTCTTATTTTATGTTATAAATGTTAGTTAAGATTATAATCTAATGGTGTTTTAAAGTGGTAGGTAAAGGTAGACAAAAAAAATAGTAGGTAAAATAACCTATCCCATTGTATTAATGCTAGTTGCACAACATTACTTTCGTGATTTTGCACACATGGCTGCATGTTAGATGCAGCCACATTTGTAGTTGTGGTTATTTGTGGCTCCTACAATTGTGTCAGTAGCACTACTTGAGCTAGTATTATGAGTGAGAAGGTGCTACAGCCTCATGTTTGTGGTTTTCACTTTTCAGGCAAAGGGAGCATTCCAGTAAATCTGACCCTACGGAGAACAATCCCGTTTGTTGAAGATGAATGTATTTCTGGAACTGACACTGCTATAGTGATTGGTGGCTTGACTAGACTGTTAATGTGTGATTAGTGATTGGTGGCTTGATTTGTGATTAGAATTGTAATTGGCGGTGGCTGCTGCACTTACTGGAAATAACTTTTTGTTAATTTAATCCATGTAAAGATTTATAATTATTTGAATAATTTAGGTATATTGCTTATATTAAAATGTTTAAAAAATTACTCTCCTTGTGCATTTGTGTTATCTTCAGAGACTCCCTTCTATTCTTTGTCATTCAGAACGTCCATTTTTCTTATCATTTACAAGATTCGAACCTGAAACTTTAAGATAATCAAATTCATTGTTACTCGATCAACATGCATCGATAACTTATTTTGAATTTATATAAACTTTTATAGAAAAAGTCAAAATGCTTTCCTAGTCTAATGTATAAAATTTACTTCATAATAGATGATATGTTCATAGAGTTTGTTACAAACATTTTTCTTATAAAAAAGTTCATAGAACTATTTTGCATTTTCTTTTGTTTGGTCTACGAAGCTCCGTACCCGAAAGCTACTATAATCCCCCAACTAATCTGAATGGAGCTGGGCAAATTTACTTAAGTGAGCAAATCCAAGACCTTGCTTAGGCAAAACAAATTCTTTGCCACTAAGACCAACTGGCATTGTGTGGGATAACTTCATATATATATATAAATCTTATTCTAGGTTCACACACTTGTGATTGTATATATATAAATCTTATTCTAGCTTCTTGTGATTAAATGTTATTCTTTCTTAATTCTCCAGTTTTATATAATAAGATAAGATAACGAACAAATTCACTCAGTTACCTCAAATGAATGTATAATTTTTTTTCTCTCCACATAAAAGTTAAGTTAGGGTAAAAATGATATTTTCATCACAACATTCATGATCTTAATGGTTTAACGAATTTTTTTGACATATAACAGGAGATATTAGTAGTATAAAACTTAGACATGTGATTTCATAATTAGTAGTATAAAACATTCTTATACTAGTATATCTGCAAACTAAACATTGAAGTTATAGGCCTAACCATAAATTGGTATGTGCCTTTTTTCGGCCACGAAATTGGTATGGTATGTACTGTACAACAAAAATATCCCCTGCACTGACAATTTGTCCTTCATAACTCAATAAGAATTACTTGATCTCCAACCATAAGAACCTGACAATCCTTTTTGGTTCCTAACTTCTACATCCGCCTCTGAGGTTAAGGAGAAATAAGAGGCCATAAAACGGGTAAGAAACAATTAAGTCATTGCAGATTGACAAGACAGAACTATCAAAAGCAAGCTTGTTATTAAAACCCATTATTTGTTGTGTTGATAGTCAGAAGCCTGAAGTCTCATCTATAAACATGCTGGAAAACATCTTTGGAATTTTCTATTTTCAACATCAATTGGGCAACTGGCAAGGCATAGGAGGTATTTGTGGAGGGAAGGGTAGAAAGGTTGGTCACCCTTTCCTTTGGAGTATACTTCTAGAAGAAAGATGTGGATCGGGAGTAAATAATTAAAATAGCTTCTAAATCCGAATTAATTCTTCCAGAGTTCCACAGAAAATTGCAAAAAACTGAACCTTAAATTTCTAGAGTATCATAACCATCTCTATGCAGAGAAAGAATTGATTGTACTTTGCCAGGTAGCTGGATTTCTTCTTTATCTTCTGTTAGTGTCAGCAGATGATGGATGCCTTATACCTTTCAGTAAAAATTGCACATCCTGTGTCATAGTCCCACTCTTCCTTTTTCTTCTTTTTCATTTTTTCTAAAGGACTGTGTCATGCATATTTTCCAGAATTTCCCAACAGGGATGCATTCTTCTCAGTCCTCCTCACGCACCAATACCAACAATCAACTAGGAGGGATTGGACATCATTGTGCTCTATCGAAAGCCAAAGTTTCAGAAATAGTGCTGTAGTGGTTTTACCAGTAGTCCTTGCAAGAACAGACTCCATCTCTGAAATGGTGAAAACGAGTGGCATCTCTAACAATAAATTGTCGATTGACAATCTTGCTAACCAACTTAATAAATAAATGACAATCCTCACACACTCTCAGGTTTTTCATGACAGTAATCTCTGTTCCAGACCTAGTGTTTAAGAGACCAAATGCAATTGCCAATTTTTCACTGTGCACCCCAGTACCAATTAAGGTTTCTTCACTCTTTCCTTGATATTTCTTATGTTGATGAATCTCCTTCAGAAGATTTTCCAATTCATCTAACATTCTATATATTTCCTTTATTTGGGGATGACTTCTATCCCCCGAGTAAAAAAGGTGCACTTTTCCTTTATATTCTACATAGCTGCATCCTGGATCCTTTTTAAGTTTTCGCTCCCTCATCATGACACGAACTTTTAAAACCCCCTTTAAGTTTTTAGCATCGGAGTATATATTTGATAACAAAACATAGTAACCTATATTTGTGGGTTCAAGCTCAATGATATGATCAAAGGCCAACTCTGCCAGCTCTACATTTTTATGAATCTTGCAAGCACCTAGAAGGGCTCCCCAAACAGCACCATCAGGTTTTACCTTCATTAACTTTATGAGATCCATAGCTTCATTCAATCTACCTGCCCGGCCTAAAAGATCCACCAAGCAAGAGTAGTGCTCTGGACCACGCTGCAAACCATACTTCATCTCCATGTCATCAAAATATTCCAATCCCTTATCAGTCAATCCTGCATGGCTACATGCAGAAAGAACGGTCACAAAAACCGTTTCATCCGGCCTGATGCCTGACTTAACCATCTCATCAAAAAGATCCACTGCAATTTCTCCGTGTCCATGGATTCCATATCCACCAATTATAGCTGTCCATGAAACAACACTCTTGTCAACCATGCAATCAAAAATGGCACGAGCCCGCACCAAATTACCACTCCTAGCATACATATTGATAAGGGCATTCGTTAAAAACGGATTGGAACCAAACCCACAGCGCTCTATCTGCCGTTCCACCTCACGACCAATGCTCTGTGCACCAAGGTTTGCACAAGATGACAGAACCCCAAGAAGGGTAACAGGGTCAGGACTTATCCCAGTCAACTTCATGTTACTATAAAGCTCCAAAACATGTCTAGCATGCCCATTTTGCGCATACCCAGAAATCATAGCATTCCACGTAATCAAATCCTTCACGGGCATATCATCAAACAGTTGGCGCGCACGGTCAACCTCTCCACATTTAACATACATGGTGACCAAACTATTCGCCACAGACAAATCATCACAAAACCCAAACTTAACGCCACAACCATGAAGGCAAATACCAATGCTCAGATGAGTAGGGACCGTACACCCAGAAACCAAACCCAACATGGTAACGGAGTTAACAGCCAACCCCTCCTCTCTCCGCATTCGGCGGAACAACGAAACGGCGTCAACGACCTTGGAGTTGAAGGAGTACCCAGAAATCAAAGCATTGTAACAAATGGTGAGGTTTTTCCAGTGGGGATTTTCGTCGAACACTTTGCGTGCAAGGTGAAGGAGTGAGCACTTGCAATACATTGATATGAGGGAGGTGCGGATATACGGGTCGGGTTGGCACCCGGTTCGGATGACGTGGGCATGGAGCTGGGACCCAGTGAGAGGGAGGAAGAGGAGGGCACAGGATTTGAGGAGGAAAGGGAAGGTGAAGGTGTTGGGGAAGAAGAAGGAGCGAAGCATGTTGCGGTACAGTGTGAGTGCTTCTGTGTATTGGCGTTGCTTTGATAGCTGCCGCAGCCGAGAGTTCCATGGCGTCGTTGGGTTTCCCGGTTGGAGTCTCCGGTCGTCGGAATCTGGCGGCGCCACCTCCCAGTGACGGTATTGCTGGATGCTCATTAATCGCGTGAACCACACAACGGAACTGCGTTTTAACACTTTCCTACACTTTAACTGTATTATTTCATTTTCAACAGAAAAAAAAATAAAATGCTGAATCATCCTGAATCCAATTAATTGCAAAGCAATTAACCCGGTTGAAATATTTAAAAAAAAAAACAAAATTTTTTGTATTATTTCAATTTTTCTCTCTGCTCGTGTATTTATTTATTTTTAGAATAAAGATCCAAATTGGTCCCTGACAAAAAATGCGGTGGCCAATTTAATCCCTAAGAAAAATAAACTCAAAAAAAAGTCCCCAACAATGTCAAACTGGACCCACGTTAGTCCTTCTGTCAAAACAAAATTGACGGTGTGAGTGACGGTGCTGATGTGTCACGTTAAGTGACATGCGGTTGCCCATGTGGAGTTCTTGGATGACATTGTTTGTTGAAGCTCAGCCACGTTGGACACACAGTTCTCTTTCATCCAAGAAACGTCGTCGTTTGTTTGTTAGGGTTCAACTAAAACCAGAAAGCATGGCATCGAATCGAAGGTTGAACGCATGAATTTGGGGAAAATTGATTGATTGTTTAGGGAAGGTGGGTGTATATTGTTCGATTTAGGGTTGATCTTTGTGTTTATGCCATTGATTATGTCTTCTGGACGGGGGAGCTGAGGTAGTTCATTTGGGTCCAGAAGTGGAAGAACGACAGCTGCTCCAAGACACCTAAAAACCCTAATTGAAGACATAGCAATGTTCATTTTTCGTAGGGTGGAGTGAAATGTTCATTTTTAATCTGTAAATAAACTTGGTATTTTGATTGTGTTTCTATTATATTCAAAAGAAGCCTTTAAATAGGCAAACCAATACAAAGGCTACGTACTCTTACAAACAGAATCTCTAAGATCCTAACAATCTCCAATATCTAAACTCCTAATTACAAACAGAATCTCTAAGATCCTAACAATCTCCAATATCTAAACTCCTAATATCTAAACCAATTAACAATCTCCAATACTCCCCCTCAAGTTGGAGCATGTAAGGATGAAATGCCCAACTTGGGAAGAAATCCAAGGAACGTGCGCTGTCCTAAGGCTTTGGTGAACAGATCTGCAAGCTGGGCAGAGGAACGAACATGAGCAGTAACTATGGTATTTGCCATGATATGGTCACGCACAAAATGACAATCCAATTCAATATGTTTCGTTCTTTCATGGAAAACTGGGTTTGCAGCTATATGTAAAGCTGCCTGATTATCACAAAATAATTCCATAGGAGTCGAGTGAGAGACACCAAGGGCAGCAAGGAAGGATTTAAGCCAAACTAGTTCTGCGGTAGCGGCTGCCATTGATCTGTACTCCGCTTCGGCTGATGAACGAGAGACAGTTACTTGTTTCTTCGTTTTCCAAGAGATTGGTGAACTTCCCAACATAATAAAGAAGCCGGTAAGAGATCTTCGAGTGAGGGGACACGACGCCCAGTCTGAGTCGCAGTATGCATGGATTTTAAGATCACAATCTGAGCGCAAAAGGAGGCCCTGTCCAGGATTTAGTTTAACGTACCTGAGGACCCGTATGACTGCTTCGAAGTGTGCTTGTTTAGGATGCTGCATAAATTGGGAGAGGATATGAACCACATAGCTCAAGTCTGGCCTTGTAATGGTAAGGTAAATTAACTTCCCAATCAGTCTCCTATATCGTTCAGGGTTCTCACATGCTGGCCCTTCCTCCAAAGCCAGGCGATGATTTTGCTCGATAGGAGAATGTGATGGTTTGCATCCACTAAGACCTGCCTCAGAAAGAATGTCTAAAGCATACTTTCGCTGACATAAGAACAAGCCCTTCTTGCTACGGGCAATTTCGATACCCAAGAAGTATTTCAAGTGTCCCAGATCTTTGATTTTGAAGCACCGATTGAGGTAGGCTTTCACGTCACTGCATGCTTGTGTGTCATTCCCTGCCAAGATGATATCATCTACGTACACTAAAAGGGCCAAGAAAGTGGCTCCTCTTTGAAGTGTAAACAGTGTGTAGTCCGCTCTTGATTGGACAAAACCATACGTTGTCAAGGATGTGCTCAGTTTGGAGAACCAGTTTCGCGGAGATTGTTTCAAGCCGTAGAGAGATTTGTCAAGACGACATACCTTATTGTTTGAACCATTGCTGAAACCTGGTGGAAATCGCATGTAAACTTCTTCGCTTAGATCGCCATTCAGGAAAGCGTTGTGCACATCAAGTTGGTGTAAGTCCCAGTTTTTAGCAGCTGCTACTGACAGCAGCGTCCGAACACTCACCATCTTCGCAACGGGTGCATACGTCTCGCTGTAGTCTTCTCCAGCAATTTGATGGTTTCCGGCGATCACTAGTCGTGCCTTATAGCGTTCCACAGTTCCATCAGATTTATATTTAATTTTGTAGACCCATTTGCTTGGAAGAGCATGTTTTCCTGGAGGTAATTCAGAGATGTGCCAAGTGCCATTATCCTCCAATGCATTAATTTCTAATCTCATGGCCTCCACCCATCGTGAGTCATTCATGGCTTCGCGAAAGTTTTTAGGTTCTTGACCTGCATCGATGGCTGCAACAAAAGCTCGATGTTGCGCAGAAAAATTATTCAAACTAACATAATTACTCATTGGATACTGAATACCTGAGGCGAGATTGGTGTGGACGGTGGGAGGTGAATGTGTTTCAGCCATATGACACGCGTAGTCCTGCAGGTAGGAGGGCGGCTTTCGTGCACGTGGTTGACGTTGAGGAGAGGAGTGCTGCACTACATGTTCCGTTGTAATCGGACGATCTTCTAATGGAGGCTGGAAAGCTGTTATATCAGGACTTTTTTCCAAACGAGAGTCACTCCCCCTTTCCTCCGAAACTGGTTCCTCAAGAATTGGAAGTTCAGAAGGTTGTTCTCTCACCATAGTCTCCTTGTCGATTGCGGGTTGTGCTGGAGGTGAGTTAGGCACAGGCTCATCTCTTGGTTTGGCTTGAAATGGGAATATATTTTCTTGAAAGGTAACATCCCTTGATACAAATCGTTCTTGTGTTTCCAAATCCAGCAATCTCCAACCTTTTTGTCCAGTGGGATACCCAATGAAGGCACAACGTCGTGACCGTGAGGCAAATTTGTCATGAGGTTTGGGTCGGGTGTTAGCATAGCACAAGCATCCAAATGTGCGCAAGGTAATGTAATCTGGTGCTTCTCCATTTAGTACTTCATGAGGTGACTTTCCTTGAAGGATTTTTGTGGGTGTTCTGTTGATCAAATGCGCTGCAGTGAGGACACTTTCTTCCCAGAATTCAACTGGCATACCTGCATGAAAGACCAATGCTCTTGCCACATTAAGTATATGTCTATGTCTCCTTTCTACCCTACCATTCTGCTGTGGTGTATAGACACACGTGGTTTGCTGCAAAATTCCTTTCTCACTAAGGAGCCTCATTATTTTATTGGATTTGAATTCCGTCCCATTATCAGAACGTATTGTTTTCACACTCTTACCAAATTGATTAGTTACCATAGCCAGAATTTACTTACTCGATCGTAAGTTTCACTTTTGTCTGCCATCATATATACCCACAAACTCCTACTAAAATCATCCACAATAGTTAAAAAATAATGAGCACCCGAGAAAGAAGAAGTCTTGTAGGTCCCCAGTATCACAATGCACTAAATGAAAACAATCCTTACTTCGGGAATAGCTTAAAGGAAACACAGATCGAGTTTGCTTGGCACGTTGACAAACTTCACATGCCTTATTAATTACATCTTTATTCAAAACAAAATTAAATTCTGGAATCAAAGATAATGCTTGATATGACGGGTGTCCTAGCCTGTTATGCCACAACTCCACAGATTTTCCTGCTCGAACTGTTGAAGCTGAAGCACGCGTGGACTGAAACACATATACTCCATCACTAAGTTCACCCAAACCAATCTCCCTCTTCAGCATTAGGTCCTGCAAAGAACAACTTTTATCAGTAAACGTCACTATATTTCTGTTGTGTTTCAACAATTGCGAGACAGAAATCAGGTTACATCTCAATTGAGGCACATATAACACATTTTCCAGATCTAATTGTCCATCAAGTACAACAGTTCCTTCCTTTTTTGCACACGTGACAGATCCGTTTGGCAAGGTTACACACAAAGGTTGAATATTTGTGATTTTTTGTAAAAGGTTTAAGGACCCTGTCATGTGACGAGAGGCTCCACTGTCCACAAGCCATTGGATATGAGTATTCTTACCAGAGAGTTTTTCACTTGATGACCGTGGTTGATCGATCAGTGCCATCAACTTGTTGACAATTTCTGGTGTCAGCATCGAGTTTGTAGTGACCTGCTGCGGGGTGTCAGATGGCTGAGACATCACACGTTGGTTGTTATCCCAAGTCACCGCTGCATGCGCATGCTCCTGCATATAACGTCCCCCCGAACGTCCTCTTCCTCGCCCTCGTCCACCGGTTCTATTTGGTGGGAATCCAATGATATTCCAGCACTTGGAAGGATCGTGGTTAGTTTTTCCA